>VTFQ01000008.1:37553681-37611181 GCA_036281575.1 Ancherythroculter nigrocauda
GACAGTATTTGAGATTTTACTTAAATCCGAATTCGATCTTAAATATTATTTACCTTTTAGTCAGTGTTGCAATTTAAGAGATTGAGATTGCAGTTTTACATCTCATAAATGTGATGACCCCTGACCCTTAAATCCTCACAAATTGATATTCACATGTTCACTACATATGTGATTTATGAACTTTCAAATAGTGCAAAAAAAAGTACAACCAAACACGTCGTGCCAGTGACATATACCACCGCCAGAGGGCGCGAGAAGCCCGTTTTCGTTGTTCCCGAATCGACTGAACACGGCGCGGTTCCCGTACACAGATCCCAAACACTAAACAGGTGGTCATACACCGCCACACAGCGCCCGCCGCGATGAAACGGAACGGGTACCGATTGTAACTTACACTAAACCTCCAAGGTGCTGAACCAAAGATTATTAATGATCTGGACAACAGGGCACGGGAGCCTGTGATCCCGAGTTTCCCTTGGATTCGGGAAGGTCTAAGGAGAGTTGGAAGTATGAAAGTGACGGTGTGTTTTGGAAGAACTCGGGTCGTCGTTCCTTGCGGAGATGGCAACATTAAAGTGCACTGGCTCGTTCAGCAGGCCGCGATGCGGTACAGGAGAGCGATCGCTAAGGTGAGATGCTGTTTCATTGTATCATCTGATTGTGCTTTGAAAACATAGTTGCGCCGGTGAGGGCTGCAAATATGGCGGTGTAGAGACGGAGTAAGTGAGCGGGGGAAGGGATTGGGACCGTCCGGACACTTTAACTCCACTAAACACAAGGGAAAGAACGGCTTTATTCACAAGTAAATAAAGCTTTGTGTGTTTTTACCCTCTTTTAATGTGTTTGGCCGTCTTCTTTGTTCTTTATGTTTACAGCAGATTGCAAACCAGTGAGAAATGGGGCAAATATGAAGTAACATAAGATAGAGCGAAGTTTACTCCACGTTTCAGACGTTTTTACCCTACTTTGGGACCAGTTAGAAATGACAGAATGTACTAGGGCGCAATATTATGTACACTGACTTTTTGTTTACATGGTGGGTTGCTGCAGCTGACGCATCCTTAAGCTATTTCTAATGAAAAAATCGTCTTGAACTTTTCTCGTTAGTGTGTGAGTCCTGCGCTTTGTTTCAATTACTTGATGAGAGCTGCTGCTGCTGCTAGGCTAACAGTGATAACTGATGTCTTCTACACGTTTGGCACATCTAATCACTGTTCTTCGAGTTACAACGCATTTACACTTCAAAAGAGCGACGCGACAAAACCGGAACGCTCTCGTTCAGGAATCAACAAAGCTGTCTGTTTAGCGCGAGACAGCTCACTGTCCGCGCGCGTATTGCTAGATGTTCAGCTTCATTGATTTAATGGCGAGCGTTTTATTTTCGTCGCGTCAGTGTGTGTCTGTATGGGGCGCTAGAAGTACGCTCAATATATATCTCTAACTTAAAGTTGTTGTTTTTTTTAACACAAAAAATGAGCAGGACTCGAAAAATATCATAACAAGACTCTAGACATGTCAGACTAATAATAGAAAATGTTGTTTTATTCTACATATAGCGGGTCGACCCCTCATGGGCGCCGCCATGATTTTCCTGCAAACTCCGCCCCGCAGCCGATTCTAAAGATTTCATTGGTCTTTATTGTTTTCAGCGTTGTTGATTGCCTACACAACACTGAAACAAAACGCCACGTTGTAATTACCGCAATTACATGATTTCAACTTGTAAAAAGCGTTCACGTCCTCGTAGAGCTCGTAATTACAGCTTGTAAGATGGGAATTGACCCTTCGCTTTGCTGTCACACCACACTGAGTGAAAAATACATTGCGGAGCAAAAAGGATACTGACAACACGTCGACAGACAAGACAGAACAGGTTACTTATGATATTAAACAAAGCTTTCAAATTGTGTAATTTTTTACGAAATTCGAACAATAAAAAACGTTTTGTGGCTCTTTAATGTGTCGTGATAGATTGCTGTAGCGCCTCAGCTCGTGAACCGATCATCTCTTCCTACTAGTTCATTTATAGCATCAAATGAACATGAAAAGGAATGTTGTTTCAAACGCGGAAAGACGTCAATCCGTACACACCATTTTTTCAAGTTCAAGTCCACCAAGGTTAATCTTCTAACTCCTGACTGCTTTGTCAGACAAAATGGCAGATTCGGCGTTATGATTGGTTAGATCGCTTGTCAATCAAACTCCCAGCGAAGGGTCAATTGTTTAAGAGCTCCTGGTTGTATCACGTGAGCTCTGTACACCTGACTGCTGCAGATTCATTTAGGTGTTGATAATGGTGCCATAGAAATGCTTAATTCCAAGTCCGAGGATGTGAACAGCTTTGAATAGAGCGTCACGTGTTGTACTGAGACTACAGTAATTACGACATGTCGTGAGTGGCGTAAAATACTAAGGTCTACCCCATACCCTTAGGAAGGTGTCCTGTGGTATCAAGATGTTAGCAGCAGATCCTTCAAGTCCTGTAGGCTGCAAGGTGGAGCCAGCGCACACTTACATGATGTCAAAGAAAACGGGACTCATTGAACCATGCAACATTCTTCCACTTTAAGGTCCAGTTCTGACACTTGTGTGGCCATTGTATGCGTGGACAGGTATCACAGGTGTCATCATTGGCACTCTGATTGGTCTAAACAGCCCCATACACAAGAGTACAATGCACTGTGTGTTGTGACACATTCCTCACATAAAATTTTTTGTGACTCATGCAACAGTAGACCTTTTATTGGCTTGAACCAGATGGGATAGCCTTTTTTGCCCTTGTGCATCGATGAGCCTTGGGCGCCCATCGATGCGCTGTTGCTGGTTTTGTTCCTCCTCGGACCACAGTAGGTAAATTCCCACCACTGCTGACCGGGAACAACAAACAAGCCTTATCATTTCAGAGATACTCTGACCCAGTCACCTTGACATAACAATTTGGCCCTTGTCAAAGTCACTCAGATCTTTATTTCTCCTGCATCCAACATGTTGATTACGAGAACTGATTGTTTGCTTACCATCTAATCTACCCAGACCTTAATAAGTGGCCTTGTTAGGAGATAATCAATGATATTCGCTTCACCCGTGACTGATCATAATGTTTTGGCTCATCTTTGTAGATGTGTGTGTAGTATGAGATGTAGACGTTAAAAGCTTGGACTTGTGTTTCGACCACCATTTGCACCAACTGATCTCCCAGAATACCTCAAAGTCTGATTTGCGCCGGTGAGAAATCTGCATTCAGGATCAGAAGCACTTAGAGTAATAGCATTCAATATGCAGCTTTTACAGTTAAATGATCCGAGGCCCAGAGATTTCAGCTCGATATACAAAGAACGAACAGGAGTGAGAGAGACAAAAGCATGTTTGTTCACATGAATAAATCATTTTCTCCTTTAGTAGCGTATATGAGCAGAATAGTTTACATGCGTTTTCAGTGCTAGCCACCTGTGAGTGTGTGTTGTGAAAGATTCAGTGGTAAATGAAAGTTATAGCCACTTTGTTTGCTCTTAAACAGAACATCTGCTGTTGTATATGGCTGTGATGACAGTTGTTACTATGATGTTGTATGTATGATGTTGAGTTTGTCACACCACAGAAAAATGTGTTATTAACCACCCAGCCAAATTTGAATGATTAAAAAAATCTGCAAGTAAATGAAATAAGTTATCAAAATCTCGAAAAAATAGGCAGCGCTCTCTGCTCTCAAACGCTGGGGGCGTGTCCGCTGTCGGCGCTGAAACCACGCCCACTCGCGAGAGCTGCCGTCTCAACTTACTTGTCTAATGAGTCAAACATACTGATGCGTATAAACAAAAGAATCACGTTAGAGGGTTGCACATTTTAGTAGAGGATGGTCTATAAGAGGCTTGGACCCATGGATAAAATTGCAATTTTTTTTTTTTATCAATTTGGTAACACTTTACAATAAGGTCTAATTTGTTCGTAAAATACATAAGTACTTCTACAACATTTATTAATCATATTTAATGTTAATCTCAGCATTTACTAATATATTTTTAAAGTCAAAAGTCAAGTCTGTAATCATTAATGCACTGTGAACTAAAGTGAACATTTAATTAACTTTAACAAATACTAATAAATGCTGTAAAAATATATTGTTCATTGTTATTTAATAAGACCTTATTGTAAAGTGTTACCATAAAGGTTTCAATAATATCCTTTCTATAATTGTTTATGTATTTTTTTGTAATTTTTTGTTTTCTTTTTTTAAAACAGTAAAACATTAAAGGTGCAGTATGTAGGATTTCTGTCCGCTAGAGGTCGCTAGAGGCCTATTCAAAACAAAGGCGTAGCTTGATGACACCAAGTTTGAGCGCGGAATCTTGGGACATGTGGTCTTCACCTCAATGGACGGTGCAAAAGAATAGGGATAGGACTCAGGATGAAATCATGTTCATGGATACTCTGGATATTAACGTTACTGTAGTATGAAGCAGAGCAGGACTGAGTGTTGTAGGAGCTGAACGAGGCCGCTGGAGCGATTGCGCAACACACGTCGTGAGCAGTTGAACTTTTATTACGCCATAGACTTGTGCCGATATTCGGTAATGCGATAATGAATATGCACGATATTGTAATCGACGTCGGCACTTCAGAATACCGTAAATAATAATTTATTACCAATTGTTAATTTTTTATAAGGCAATTAAGAATACTTTACCCATCAATCGTATAAAATGCACAACACCGCTGTATTCTGCGTCAAAAGGACACGCGCTCAGATGTAAACAATCCCAACGTGCACGAGAAGCACATGGCGGAACCAGTGAAGGAGACGAGCTGAATGAAAGTGCGCGTTCACTCTCTGACAGCAGAGGGCGCTGATGGAACAGCAGCGTGCAGCGGTTACAACGGAAACCGTCCAAACAAAGTAACTGCGCTAGTGAAGTTTTTAAAATGCTTCAAACAGCCATTCATTTTTTTGTAATCTCAGTGTTGTTCATCACAGCACCAAATACTGAATACTTAAAAAAGTCTTAAAAGGATATTTATTTTCAAACCTAAACATTTTTATATTTTAATCTGGACTACAACATGCCCTAATGATTAGAAATGTTCTGATTATTTGTTATTGTTCAATAAAACTTTGAAAACATACAGCTTCATTAGTTAACATGTTAATTCATTATCACTAAACTGACAATAAAAATACTTATAAAGTATTAATTATTATTAATTAATGTTAATTTCTTAGTTACTATTTAATAACATTACTAAAATCAAAATAACCTATTTAATGGACCTGAGATAAAACTAACAATGATCAGTTGTTTCTAAACTAACATTAACAAAAAACAACACTTTCTGTAACAAATGTAGCTATTGCTCAATCTTAGTTAATGCATTAAATAGAGTAAAGTGTTATCTGTTGTTCTTTATAGCCTAATTCTTTTGCATTTTAATCTGTTTGAAAATTTCAGTCAGAGTTGTTTTTGTTTTATTACAAAAAGAGTTCTTAAACCTGTTAAACTATGACAAAAATGGTTTTGCAACTTATTTTAATATTGTGATAATACCGTATACCGTGATAAAAGCTTCATCAATTAATCGCAACATGAAAATTTGATACCGTCACATGCCTATTACGCCACAGTCGCCGGCGCTGCTTCCGCTTTTCCGGTCATGATTATGAGCAAAAATACTCTTTGGTATGAGGTAACGCAGCTCTGTTTATCATATTAGATACATTTGAGAGTGTTGAAAATGATGTTATAACGTTACTCTGTGCGTTCACTCGGCGGCGGCTGCTGTGAGACACTTGTTGCACTCTGCAGTAAGATAGATCGATTTTAGAATATCATATTAAATGCTGGATGGCTTGTGTTGATAAACGGCATGCAAGTCATTGTAAAACGTATTGTATGATGGAGAAAAGTCTGTATTACTGTTACTAAAAATAAAGCTGCATCTGATTATGCTATGTTAGCTACTTGACAAAATAGTGTTTTTCTCTGAGGCATGGTAAAGCATGGTACTCGCAAAAAAATCAAGAAAATTAGATTTAAACAATAAGACTAAACGTGTTGAGCTATATAACAATTAGTTTTCTGTCTATAAACGTAACCAAACAGTTGTTCCCTTGTCTATTAAAACATGTAATATATTAAAGCGTCTTTGGTGTTTCCATGGTTTCTACAATATAAATCCGGAAACCGAGGCAGACCGATGGTTAATGCGGGTATTACGCAATATACAGGCGACTCCTCACACGTCCCGGAGCCTTGGTTAAAATTGCAATTTTCTTACGATTTACAAATAGTTGGAAACATTTGGGATATTGTAAGTACTCAAGTGAACACAATATATAACACTGGCCTAGTGGTTTTTGGGTATTTTACTTCAAAAATCTTACATATTGCACCTTTAAATAACTTTTTTAATAAGTTTAAAAAATAATTTAAAACATTTGGCACATAAAATATTTAGTTTGAATGGGGTCAGGTAAAATGTTGATGGGACAAGTGCAAGTAAAATACACTTTAAGTGTTGAGCGTTATTATGATATTTAGCTGATATTATGCTGAATTGGAGTGATGTTATGAGGGAAAACTAAAGTCATTATAATGATCTTGCATGTTTAGGCTGTTGTTCAGAGCATTTAGCTGAAATTGTGATGGTGTGGAGTGTCGTTGAGACAATGTTGCCGTTTTGACGTTGCTTTATTACAAGGAAGTAGAGTACTGTTGTGATGTAGCTGATATGCTGATGTCCAGTTGTAGTTTATCACAGGAAATGGAGTCATGTGAATAATTAAATACGGCATCTGTCTGTGCTCTGAGAGAGAAAGACAGGCAGAGACAGGGATGGTGTTTGTGAATGTGTGATTTGCGGTGTCCTTCGTTCTGTTATATTGTCACTCATTCCATTTGCTTTCCCCAAATACCTCTGCTACTCTTTAACTACATTCAGCTCGCTTTTTTTCTTTCTGCTCACATTGCTCTTGTTCTCTTTCTAGGTTCTAGGCTTTCAGCTGCTCAGACTGAAGCTGCCCTTTAAACCAAACAGAGGTGTTCTGTGTGAGACTGTGGGGTTCAGTTTTAGGGCTGATATATGCTGTATGGGATTATTATCCATTAGGGCACCAGCACACATTATTCCTGTCTCTATATAATCTCTGTAAGTTTTGAATTTTAAGGGTCATTAGTCTGTGTGCTGTATTGTATGGGCCCTGTAATCCCTGTTTGGATCATAGTGAACTAAATTATGACAACAGATTTACAACAGAAATATGGAAAGGCATCAAACTGAAAACAAGGACATCTAATGTAATCTTGCATATGAAATTGAGCTATCCCAGCTGATCACTCCTCTGGTCTGTTGCAGTGTGTTGGCAGGTTTTCAGACGCATGTGTTCATGTAGCAGCTGTGCCTATAGAACTGGATTCTGACTGTCTTTTTTGTTATACGGTGCCTGTTTTTTTTTTTTTGGGGCATTTTGATGTTAGCAGCTTGATATCTTTTTGTTTACATGCTGTTTGAGAAATGCACACGTAATAAGACAGAAGTTGATAAAACATTTTGCTGAATATGGGATTTCTATGCAGAGGGAAGTACTGCATATTTCCCTCATTCTGTGAGTCATGCATAAATGAGTTCAGGTTAACGTGGGAAAAAGTCTGAGTCAAAATCTGCTAAGGGGTAATAATGGAACAAGTTTTAAAAGTGTTTTGATTTATTTATTTATTTACTATTTACAATATGATCTGCATTTTCATGTGTTTAAAAAAAGATTTTCGTTGTAAGAGACAGTAAAAAACAACTTTGTGCATCAAAACCAACTCCTTTCTGGGTAAAAAAAAATTAACTTGATTTTCAAAATCAACAAATTTGCGATGGCTGAATGTAACATTTTAGACAAGCCAAACATGTCAGTCTTTGAGTAACATGTAATTTAAAGGATTAGTTCACTTCTGAATGAAAATTTCCTGATAATTTACTCACCCCCATGTCATCCAAGATGTTTATGTCTTTCTTTCTTTGGTTAAAAAGAAATTAAGGTTTTTGAGGAAAACATTCCAGGATTCTTCTCCATATAGTGGACCTCAGTGGGATTCACTGGGTGGAAGGTCCAAATTGCCTAATCCCAGATGATCCCAGACGAGGAATAAGGGTCTTGTCTAGCAAAACGATCGGTCATTTAAAAAAAAAAAAAAAATGTTCGTAGGCGGAAGTACTGTGAAAAACTTCATCTGATTTTCTCCATCAACTTCAAAATCATCCGATCTCGTTGTTTTACCTTTTTTGTGTAAACATTTGGCTTAATCTTTGCACGTTCACTTTGTAGACTTTATCCGCCTACATCATACGTGCGGATCACAGAGCTAGTGCAAGACATTTGTGGTTAAAAAGTATATAATTTTTTTTTTTTTTTTAGAAAATGACAGATCGTTTTGCTAGATAAGACTCTTATTCCTTGCCTGTAGAGCCCTTTGAAGCTGCACTGAAACTGCAATTTGCAACCTTCCACCCACTGAAATCCACTATATGGAGAAGAATCCTTGAATGTTTTCCTCAAAAACCTTCATTTCTTTTCGACTGAAGAAAGAAAGACATGAACATCCTGGATGGCATGGGGGAGTAAATTAAAAGGAAATTTTCATTCAGAAGTGAACTAATCCTTTAAGTCACGAAATAAACGTACATTCCGTAAAATAAGTATAAGGAACTATGCAAAAACCATTTTAGAATTATTCATAATTTGTAATTCAGTAAAAGAAAATATCTCCCTTTGCATTGAACTTTGAGCATCATAACTTTGCAGATGTTGTTTATGCTCTAACAGCAACATTACACACTAATGAAAGTTAAAAAAGTGAAATCATAATCAAGGACCTCTTTAATAGGCTCCAAATAAAGTGGATTCTCTCTCACTCCTCTTACTGTGGGTGCCTGTATCTGTAATATCTCTGTGTGATGTAATTGAGTAGATGAAGAGCTCAGCTGTCACACTGGCTCAGAAAAAAATAGTTAAACAAGCCACTGAATTGTTTCAAAAGTAGAAGCCTAAACAAATGAGGGATTGTTCGATATGGATCTAATAAAAAATTTTCAAAAATTGAAAGCTTTTTATGGTTGAAAATTACTGGGAGCTCTGATTTTGGTTGATTGTGATTTATTTATTACTCAATATCATATCATAACTTCTGTTGTGCAACAGTTTTAATTTCTTTTAATTACATTTTAAAAGATTGATTAAATTTTGATTGATTAGACATGCTTTTTGATGGTTAAAATTTAATCAACTCATTAAAACATAATCCAGAAAAAAAAAAAAAAGCAGAATTTGGAAAGATAATACTAATAGAAAAATTCAGTCCTTAGCATGTTCTTCTCTCATTTGAGAAAAGTGATATAAAAATCTTGATGAAGAAAGTTGCTGAAGCACTGCTGTATTCAACATGCTCATATAAAACTGACATGAATTTGATGTGAAACAATCAATTTAGTGTTGTACAGTTTTAATAATGGCATACAATAAAAAAAACACAGCATATATTTATAATTAGTGTAGCTTTAACAGGTAACCAAGGCCCAGGTCTCATTATCATTGGTGATTCCCAATCCTCCTGACAACTAGGCACTGTGCTTCATGCCACCAGAGGTTTTGTCTTACAAGAAAAAAAAAGAAACTTTTAGCTGAAGTATAACCTATAATTGTAGACTAAAATTGATAACATCTGTCAGTTTACATTTTGAATGTTTTGTTTTTGTAATGTTTTGTGGCATAGGAAAATCATGACCTTGAGTTTTGATTGGCTTCCTCTTTTTTTATGGGGGGTGGGATTAAATCCTCCTATTTCTACTGAATCCTAGATTTCTCCACAGGGAATGAAGCTGTTATAATACTAGACTATTTTGGAAAACACAGTGTTAGTAAGTTCCCTATGGAAACCCTCAGCCTCTTGCTGAACTTTCTTTGGAGAAATCCTCAGCTAACCCTTCAGAAAACTCCACTCAGGCTCATTGGGAAAATGTGCCTGTGGTGACATTTCTGCAAAATGATAATATGTTGCGTTAACAAGCATGTTCAGTTTTACACAAAACAGATGAACATTGATCTGGCAGCATTTTATTTAAGTTGGTTATTCTACATATTGCGGCAGTTTGGAAAGGAAATATCCAGGAAATGCTTTATTTTTGCATTTGAAAATAAGTATGCACACCTAACATAAACCTAACCAGTAATGTTAACAAAATTAAAACCTTTTAATTTTCTAAGCAACCATGTCCTTTAACTTCCTTCTACAAGTCTTTGAGCTCTTTGATCGTGACTCATGTTTCACTCATGTTGCAGTTTCGTGACTCATGCGCAGTGCTGTATCAGGTGGGTTATCGAGCAAGTTTACTATATCAAAAAAGCCATAAATATAGAGCGTGGACCGTGTGAAAAGTCTTTTTATTTATGTGATGGAAACTGCAATGAATCAAAGTCCCTTTAAGACAAGTCATTTCACTCGGCGGCCATCTTTGAAACGCCTCTCGGGCATCCTGGGCATCATGCAATCTCTTTGAATGGGGAAACATCAAATTCGATTAAATTTCATATTTGAAATCGCCAATGAAATCTAACAACAACCGGCTCATAAATGTAGTTTCTAAACGCTCGAATCATGACAAAAAAACTGTATTTTTCCGGCTGGATCAAGCTAATGCGCATGCGCAGACCTAAGTGCGCATCTCTTCGGAAGCGCACGTCTGACTGTTTCTATAGAAACCGGTGATTCTAACGGCCGCGATGACTTTACCAGTCGGCGATTGGCTCTTATTTAGAAGGTGGGACTTATTCCGCCGTTGCGCGTTACACTTTCTACCATTCAAAACAATACGAGTGACACGTCTTGTGTTATTCTATAGTCTTTGAATGAATTGTAGGAATTAGGGGTGGGACGAATCTCCCGATTCGATACTATCATGATACTTGGGTGCCGATTTGATATTTTTTTAATTTTTTATTTTTTATTTTTTATACAATAAACCATGGGAAACAATTGAATCATACACTTATACAGACTGTACATGATATATAAGATGAGTCATATTTCCAAAAACAGTTCATCACATCTTTCTGAGTTTTATTTCAGAAGCATTATCCAATTATTATCTTGAAGATTCAAGATTCAATGACACATTTTCATTTTCAAACAGATTTTCAGTCTATAGTCGCCACCTAGTGGCGAAACAATGTAACATAGTCGTTGTTTGAAATGTCATTAAATCTATTTTGATCGCTACCATACACATCAGTGTTTATATTTGAACTATAAACTTTTATCCCAGTACTTATGATAATTTCAACTATTGTATCACAGAATTAATGAAACTATGAGGTTGAAAAGACTATCAAGTTGCTCCACACCTATAACAACCGCTATCTCTGGTTCAGCAGCAGCGAGATTTGAATGTTACGATATGATTTTGTCAAAGGTTTATTAGACAGATGAATAATTATTGTCATTTAAGAATAAGATTGTGTGGGTTTTGAATTGAGATTAATTGTGCAGCTCCGCAGACTTATACTCTCTCTTTTTCTCTCAGCATTGATATCTGACGCAAAGTACGCGAGGGCTTTTCAGTGCATTAATTTTCATTCATTGAAGCTCGGGTAATCTCATCGCTTTCTCGCATATATTGAAAGGGATATTAGGTCTGCCTATAAAATTGGTCTGTGCAATAAATAAATGTACTACAGTAGCACAATTGCGATACAGGTTTGCATGTGTGAGACAGAGCCGCTTGTTTGTGTGAAGTGAGCATTTGTTGTGTGCTTGTTTGTGAGGTTAATCTAGGGCTGCACACTTAATTGAAATTAAACCGAAATTGCAAAGTTTACTGAGATCAGAGCGGATCCATTGGTTTGCAGTAAATGCTGTGAATTTAAGCCACTTAAAACATGCATTTGACAAGCAACGTGCACCAAACATCTTTCCAAACTTGTAATGACAAGCATTTGCAAACCTGTAGTGCAACAAAAGAGAACAATTAATGACATGTTTTTACTCAACTCACTTCATATCATCAGTCGAGTGTTTGAAATAACTTTTGTGATCTGACGTGGCTTCATATCATAGAATGAGACGGAAATTATATTATTTTATAGTATTTTATACAGTGAATAGCATTGCATTATAAATATACTTTATTCTTATGAAAATACCCAAGATGTCTAGAACACAGATAAACCATATATTGTCATAATCATATGTTTATTGTCTTCATGTCAAATCAAAACGTCTCTATCTGTGTTTCATTCTGCTGCAGCGATCTTTGGATGTCTTTTTCCATATAAATGATTTCCTGGAACTTCATAAGTTTATTGACTTCTCTGAGTCTCACTTGTGCACATTTTATGTGTGAGGAGGACACCCTCCGGCTACGAGTATGAAAGGTGCCCTAGAATAAAAAATTGAATTTATCTTGGCATAGTTGAATAACAAGAGTTCAGTACATGGCAATGACATACAGTGAGTCTCAAACTCCATTGTTTCCTCCTTCTTATATAAATCTCATTTGTTTAAAAGACCTCCGACGAACAGGCAAATCTCAACATAACTCCGACTGTTACGTAACAGTCGGGGTGTACGCCCCCAATATTTGCATATGCCAGCTCATATTCAAGCATTAGACAAGGGCAGGACGTCTGGATGTGCACAGCTGAATCATCAAGCAAGCAAGGACAAGAGCGAAAAATGGCAGATGGAGCAATAATAACTGACATGATCCATGATATCATGATATTTTTAGTGATATTTGTAAATTGTCTTTCTAAATGTTTCGTTAGCATGTTAGTATGTTGCTAATGTACTGTTAAATGTGGTTACCATCGTTTATTACTGTATTCACGGAGACAAGAGAGCCGTCGCTATTTTCATTTTTAAACACTTGCAGTCTGTATAATTCATAAACACAACTTCATTCTTTATAAATCTCTCCAAGAGTGTGTAATGTTAGCTTTAGCCACGGAGCACAGCCTCAAACTCATTCAGAATCAAATATAAACATCCAAATAAATACTATACTTACGCGTTTAGACATGTTGCATGACAAACACTTTGTAAAGATCCATTTTGAGGGTTATATTAGCTGTGTGAACTTTGTTTATGCTGTTAAAGGCAAGCGCAAGCTCCGTGGGCGGGGAGCGTGAGCATTTAAAGGGGCCGCAGCCAATAAAAAATTGTCGACAAATATTTTTGTTGTCGAATAGTCTCTTGCCTGCAATAACGCGGTGTTACCAGTGGGGCGCTGTAGCGCATTACTGTAATGCAGCCCTCCCGGATCCAATCCAATAAAAGAAGTCAGCGCTTTGGAGTACATAGTGCAAACGAAGTCGAACCCGTGAAATGTGGGAGATTAACATAGCATAAACATAACAAACATAACGTTTAGCATAACTACAGAATACTGTCATGCAGGGCCACCAACTCTCATTCAAACTCACTGTTCTCACGCCACACGTCCCACACAGTGAAAGATGCATCGCAGAGCAAAGAGGACACAGACAACGCGCCCCGACAGATAAGGTTACTTTTGATATAAATCTAAGTCTCAGCTTCTAAATTCTGTCAATTTTACTACGGGATTCAAACAATACTTGTGGTGGTGACGATGTTTAACTTGGAGCGGCAGATCGCTGTAACACCTCAGTTCAAGCGGCATGTGAACCTATTCCTCTCTATTACAGCGCGAAATAGACATGAATGAACATCAAAAACTACTTAACTTACTGAAATGAATCCATCTGTAATGTAATCACTTAATGGGAGTTTTAACCGCAGAAAGAAGTCAATAAAACTTGCAAACAAATATATCACACAAAATGTAACATTTACCTCAGCCATTCAATGACCATAAACTCGATAGTTAGTGTGTGTCTGTATATATATATATATATATATATATATATATATATATATATATATATATATATATATATATATATATATATATATATATATCTCTAGAGAGGGGCATTTAAAAAAAAAAAAAAAAAAAAAAAAACACAATTACATTAATATTTTTACTGTTATTAAAAAGGTATTACAATTCCCAGACTTAAAAACACAGTACCAGTCATTGTAACAGTTGGACTATTGATGACTTCTGAGGAGGAAACAAAACCTGAAGGATATTGGTCTATTCAGTTGGCTTGAAAATCATTAAAAATACACTTTCAAAAGCTGAAGTGATTTCCTTGTTTTATTTACTAGTTAAAGTACAGTATAACTCAATATTTTAACTAATTGCTAAAGTGAAATAATCAAACAAAGCTTACTGATTAATCAGTGCAATAATCAATGATTAGTCGATTAATCGTTCTAATAATCGATAGATTAATCGACTATCAAAATAATCGTTTGTTGCAGCCCTATTCTTGATATCACTGCAAGTCATGGCCAATTGTTACAATGTAAAATTGTGTTTCAAACCCTACAGAACACAACTGAAACAATAAATGCATAGTAATGCCTATAAGATAGCAGTGTGGACACAACTGTGGTGTAAAGTTCTCAGCACTGCTGTGGGTCACATACACGGGCGAGTTCATTAGTTCAATGCTTCTTAAAGTGACAGTCACACATTATAGATGGGCAGAGCAGACCCACGTGATTAAATTGGTTAGTTGTCAAACATTCAGTAAGTGTCTGTTTAGGTGTAAATGTCAGAACGACCCTGCACCTTCTGTTTAGGACATACACATTTAACTTTGTATGTGTTATTATTACAAGTTTCCATTTCCATTTATTTTCTTACACTAAGATAACTACTACACTAACAAAGTATCATGGTGTTATTTTATGTATCAGTGTGAACTAAAGTGAAAACACCTATTGGAATTTGCAGATATGAAACCTTATTTTGTCCATTTATGAAAATTTTGTACTTGTTTTGACCGGTTTTCCTATTGGTACATATTCAGAAATTTTTCCCCAAAAGGGTGGCAAAACCTGCCTGCCCATACAAGTGAACACAGAGTGTGTGCTTGTGCAAGTTGTTTATCTGGGTGCCAAGCTATTCTGAATAGCATGAGATCCACAGAGGGGTATTTCAGGCTGCATGAAGCTCATGAAGGACTTATTCCTCAGGAGACTGCTTTTAGCAGCACAGTTTTTGCATTTGTGTGAATCTCCTGCTGTGTTTGTGTGTGCGAGAGAGAGGGAGAGATGGAGGGATTGTGTCTTTATATGGTCGTGTCTGTAAGATCTTTGTCACGATATTTAAAACATCAGTGCTAATGTCACTGGAAAAGTCAAAGACGGCAGTTTTCTGCTATAAGCAGCTGTGAGTGTGTGTATAAACATACAGGATTCAGTGTATATACAGGTGTTTCTTCAGCTTTGGGCACTTTTATGTCCCGGGGGGTCTTTTTTTTTTTTAAATTTTTTTATTAAAACTAACAGATTTTAATGTTTTTCTTTTTGTTATATGAAGGTCACATTAAAACATGAATGCTTTTATTGTATTAGTCGGCATTCACAATATATTGATAGCATGTTAGTTGATTTAATTGTGCATGCTAATTTTTCCTGCATGTTTTTACATTTATATGACCTTTTTTGCCATCCAATGCTTACTTGAAATTATTCTTTAAAAACACCAATAATTTAATAACACTGTTAAATGTAAATTTAGCAGATCTCAAAATGAATATCCATTTTTTCATACTGTACATTATAATGTTGTGAATGTGATGCCTAAATTCACTTGTAGCATTTAAAACAATTGCTTTTAGTTTTTAGTGCTTATTTGTTATTTTTTATTTATGTGGACAAATTATGTAAAATTTTTATAAGTTTGCTGTCATCGGCCATTACATGAAAATAATTATAAGTTTGAGTATTAGCCAGTTTTAGTACATCCGATATGTCTTCAATCTCAAATGTAAAAATCCATCATAAAAATATTGCATTTTAAAACTTATGATAAACTAAACAAAGAGTGTAATGCACCATAAACTATTTTAATGTTTTTCTTTTTGTTTTTTTTTAATATATATATTTTTACACAAATTGCAAATGTCCCAGTTTTGGTTGGTCAAGATTTTCAGTGAGTTGAGTTTTTATGCTTGAGTTTTCTTCTTTGCCTTGCACAAAATGTAACTATAATGCATTTGTGTTGGGTACTTTTATGTCAGGGTATGTTAGGGTACTTTTCAGAGTCATTTTTGAAGCTTGACAGCCCCAGTCCTCATTTACTGTCATCAAGTGACTGGGATATTTTTTTTTTTTTTTTTTAAGAAATTACATTTTGTGTTCCACTGGGGAAGCTTGAGTCACCATCGGCTAGTAATTTTTTTATTTTACTTGACGTGCAATATCGCCTTCATTATCGAAGGCGATTCATCATCTGTGATATGAACGCGATATTGCGTGGCTTGTCAGTAAACTACGGCTCTGTCTATTAAATGCCGCTCCATTTGAAAGCAGGTGATGGCGATTTAGCGGTAATCAGGGAACCGGCTTTACTGACGAAATGCGTGTGACAATCGCATGCGATATATCGGTCAGCCCTAGTAAAAATATAGATTAATCCTTATTAAAGTTACAGAAGTTATTCAGTCGAGCACTGAGTGCATTGAGTCACTTGTTTGATTAAAGGGGTCATATAATGCCACTTTTACAAGATGTAAAATAAGTCTCTGGTGTCCCCAGAGTGTGTATGTGATGTGTCAGCTCAAAATACCCCACAGGTCATTTATTAAAGCATGTTAAATTTGTCACGTTTCTTTTAAAGGGTGAGCAAAAACGCTCAGTTTTTTTGTGTCCCTTTAAATGCAAAAGAGCTGCTGCTCCCAAGAAGAGGGTGGAGTTTCAAGAGCTCATGTTAGCAGCTCAGATTACCTCATGCAGACTCAGCCTTTTATATTCAAACCGGAGTCGGACAATGGTGGAGAGACTCAAGAAGAAGTGACAACATGTAGAATGCAACAGGATGTTTCTTAATGGTTAGTTGATTAATTTATGTAGCTGGAGTTAACTATCTTAAAGTCATTGATTAGAATATTCTGTCAATCTATAAATCGCTCGTGTGGGAACTTTTGTAAGATCCTACAGAGCCAGAGAATATATTCTGCATGAAGATATAACAGGTATAGTTTAATTACTTATAACTTATATTGTCATCTTGCTTTTATGACATGCTATTGCATTTGTGTTACTGTATTGTAGTAACATGGCCTCACCCCCCTTTTGCTGCGTGTTCTTGGAGGCAGGGTTTATGTAAATTTTAGGGTTAGTGAAGAAGCTCGTTGTAGTCCTTACCAGCCGTTTGTTGTAGTCCTTAAACAGAATTCTTTAAAAGAAAATATCTCCCTTTGCAGTGAACTTTGAGCATCATAACTTTGCAGATGTTGTTTATGCTCTAACAGCAACATTACACACTAACTAAAGTTTAAAAAAGTGAAATCATAATCAACCACCCCTTTAACATTACAAACAGACAGCAGCAGGAATATTAGGCTGCTTTCACTTTAAGACTAATGCACTGATCCAATATACACACCCTGACAAAAGTCTTGTCGCCTGTCCAAGTTGTAGGAACAACAAATAATAACTTGACTTCTAGTTGATCATTTGGAATCAGAAGTGGCTTATATGAAAGGCAAAGGCCTCTAGATTATGCTTATTTTACCTAAATAAAATCTTATCATGCCTTGATTTTTAATTATTTAATCAGGACAGAAAGGTCAGACTTTGCTTAGACAAAAGTCTTGTCACTTAACAGAAATAATGTACAGAACAGAACATAAAGTCATGGTGCTTGGAGGACTGCATCCATACGTCTCGGCAATGACTCAAATAACTTATTAATAAGGTCATCTGGAATGGCAAAGAAAGCATTCTTGCAGGACTCCCAGAGCTCATCAAGATTCTTTGGTTTCATCTTCAATGCCTCCTCCTTCATCTTACCCCAGACATGCTCAATAATGTTCATGTCTGGTGACTGGGCTGGCCAATCCTGGAGCACCTTGACCTTCTTTGCTTTCAGGAACATTGATGTGTAGGCTGAAGTATGAGAAGGAGTGCCATCCTGCTGAAGAATTTGCCCTCTCCTATGGTTTGGCATGTAATGAGCAGCAAGAATGTTTTGATACCTCAGGCTGTTGATGTTGCCATCCGCTCTGCAGATCTCTCGCACGCCCCCATACTGAATGTAACCCCAAACCATGATTTTTCCTCCACCGAACTTGACTGTTTTCTGTGTGAATCTTGGGTCCATGCGGGTTCCAATAGGTCTTCTGCAGTATTTGCGACGATTGGGATGCAGTTCAATAGACGATTCATCGGAAAAATCAACCTTCTGCCACTTTTCCACAGTCCATCCTTCCTGCAAGCTGTGGGCCTTGGCAAATGCAACACGATTTTTTAGTTGTCTTCTGTTTAATGCTGGTTTTTGAGCACTAATTCTGACCACTGCGTGACAGAATTCGACAAACTGTTCTTGTAGATACAGGGGTTTCTGGTGACCAGTGGTTATGTAGCTCTGCTGCAGTTGAAAAAGGGCTGGCCCTGGACTGTCGAACCAGCAAACAGTTGTCTTACGGGGTCTGCCTGACGTGGGCCAGTCATGAACTTCACCAGTTTCTTCAAATCTTTTTCTTATCCTCTCCACTTGACGTTTAGATGCATTAAAGATGTCTGCCACCTCAGCAGGAGACTTGGTCTTCAGGCTCTTGATGATCAGCACTTTGGTCTGTGGTTGAATCTTTGGCATGCTGTCAGAGGTCAGGATGCATTTCAAATGAAGGTTGGGTGTGCTGGGGTTCTTCTTCTACACACCTGGGAATGTGTTAATTACAGTATTTGTCACAGGTGATGCTCTAATCTGTGATTTGTTAAATCCTTTAACTCCCTGAGGTCTGAAAACGTTTTGCAGGGTTTTTTTCACATTGCAGCAAAGCAGACTTAAAATACTCCGTCATTTTTTGTCATAGAGACATAAGTAATATATCAATTGAAACTATAGAATATCTTCTTTTATTTGTATACACTCAGAGTAAAAACAAAATGTTGTGCTTTTTGCAAAATAAAGAAAACTAAAATGATGCATGATCTGTCCTCTCCCTCTGAACAAAGTTTAATCTGATAGTTCTCAGAAAATGAACTATAACTTAGTGAATACTAATCACAAAAAAATTAGACTTATATCTAAAGACACGTTAAAATGTCAGGTTTTAAATCGTGTAAGTCATATCGAAAACAAAAATTCTGTGTTTATGTAATCTGTATGAAAAGAGACACATGTCTGAAATCCGTGATTCAGCTCATTATCTGCTAATGCGGCCACGCCCACGGAGCGAGCGCTATTCAGAGGAAAATTATGAGTCAATACAGGCATACATCATCTCAATCATGTATTTATTGTCTTGAAAAGTGTTTATCTGTATGTAAAAGCCATGGTTAGCGACCTCTGGAAGATATGCTGTTAGTTCCTGATATGTCCTCTTCTTCTTTAGAATAATTTGTGGATTAAATGTGCACACAGAGCGCCCTCCGGCTGCAAGTATGAATTGAAAACACCATTCTTGAAATGTCCTCTTCTTCTTTAGAATAATTTGTGGACTAAAGGTGTACAGAGCACCCTCCGGCTGCAAGCATGAATTGAAAACAGTATCCAGCACTCATAGTGATGATAATAAATATTGAATAAATATTACTCCTCAGTATAGAATTTTGACATAAACATATGAGAATCCATCAATATTTCTCCAAATGTGCATGCTTTTAAATTAAAAACCTATATTCATACTCTCTACATCACAGAAATACATTATATTTTAAAGAATAT
This sequence comes from Ancherythroculter nigrocauda, assembly GCA_036281575.1. Lineage (NCBI taxonomy): Eukaryota > Metazoa > Chordata > Actinopteri > Cypriniformes > Xenocyprididae > Ancherythroculter > Ancherythroculter nigrocauda. Next base: position 37,573,488 of record VTFQ01000008.1, read on the forward strand.
AATAGAATACCATTATTTTAAATTAAGCTGAGGCATGATTACAGAGGTTTTTTCACAGCCTACCTGACTGAAAGGCCTCATTATTATGCAGCACCATTAGAGGTTCTTTATGTGGTTATTTTGTCTTCTCAGGTGTAAATCACCCATTATTCATGATGATTCACGCCTCCACGCATACTGTGTTTCTTGACAAAAAGTGTCTTACAAAAACTAAATCAATATATTGTTTTATATGAACAAGTAGGCATTATAATTTTTACATAATTTTGAAGCAAAAACTCTAGCCTACAACCTCCAATACCCAGAAGTCTTGTAGACACAGATTTAATATACTTTTTTTGGCCTTATTTCAGTGACTTAAGTTTTTTGTTTTTTCAATAACCACGCATAAACATTATTCCTTCAAAAATACAAACATGTACATACATGTTTCTCACATATTATGGTAGCCTAGTTTGTGCTGAATACAGTGTAATGACACTTTTGGCATTAATATGTTTATGAACAACTGAAAAAAGCATAAATGTCAGGGCATGTCAAAACTTCTCCAGGCCCCAAATCAGCCTCAGACTCCAGAGGGTTAAAGATGTGACAAGACTTTTGTCTAAGCAAAGTCTGACCTTTCTGTCCTAATTAAATAATTAAAAATCAAGGCCTGATAAGATTTTATTTTGGTAAAATAAGCATAATCTAGAGGCCTTTACCTTTCATATTAGCCACTTCTGATTCCAAATGATCAACTAGAAGTTATTATCTGTTGTTCCAACAACTTGGATAGGCGACAAGACTTTTGTCAGGGTGTGTATTGTTACACACGCATTTACTTTCTCAACTGTTTACGTTCAGACCTAACCAAAGATACTCTCCAAGACAAGGATACTTGTGTGTGAGAGAAAGCGACAGAGGGTGCCCTCAGCCAAGCATCGATGCGTAAAGCTCAGCAGGCAATGAAATTAAATCTGTGCTAAACGTATTCAGGCAACTGAAATTGTACAATTTACTAGCCATTGGCTTTTTTTTAGTTGCCTCTCATTAAAGGGGTGGTTCAATGCGATTTCACTTTTTTAACTTTAGTTAGTGTGTAATGTTGCTGTTTGAGCATAAACAGTATCTGCAAAGTTACAGCGCTAAAAGTTCAATGCAAACGGAGATATTGTCTTTTAAAGTTATGGCAGTTTATTGCCTACAAAAACGACCGGTTTGGACTACAACGAGCTTCTTCTTGGGTTGGTGACATCATAAACCCTGCAAAACACGCCCCCGGGAACATGCAACAAAGTGGGCGAGGCCATGTCATGCAGCATAATGAAAGCGGAAGAGTTGTGTACACCGGACGCGAGCGGCACGGCGCGTCAAAATATAATAGAACCCATTGTAATCTTTGATATTTTCTACACTGGATGCGATGCTGAAGACAGCTTCCAGAATCTACACGAGTTTAATGCTGGATTTGCACAAAGCTAGGCTTTTACTGAAAGATGGAGCAGTTCCCACTTTAAAAGCAGAAGCTGCTGTTTATTGGCTTCAAACTGTAAGTACGTTTTATTGTTTGTACATGTCTTTTAAACGTATAGTTCTGTTGCTATTTTTTGGCTGCATCAAGGACATATACAAAGAGCAACTTAGCTGTATTATAGTGCATACTTCTCCAACAAACACCAACAAGCTTCTGTGTTCATAGACAAATAGTTGTTCATGCCGTAAATTAAACGCTACCTTTACAAAAATGCGACTACTCAGTCATGTATTCGGCTACAGTAAAGCTTTAATCAGGATAAAACTGTATATTGAAAGCTAACAAACAGCAGTGACAGCTTATAAACACTTTGACACAAATACTAAATGAAATACCATTCTTAAACGTCCTTTAAAAGCCGTGATTGCTGTTCATCTGGGTCTGATTCGGGCTCAATTTGATACAGCAATATAATCCAATTGAGCATACAATATAACCGAAGCCCACGTAACCGGTAACAAATGGTAAGGGGCGTGGCGTTTCCGGACGCTTCAGCGAATCACGATGGCTCTGGATTACACTGGGCCCGCTAACCAATCTGAGCACATTGCGTATTTCGGAGGGAGTGGCTTCATAGAAGCAGGAAGTCAAACGAGCCGTTCATATGACAGTAAACAGAGGTGTAGAATAAAGCTAAAATATATGAAAAATACAGCGTTTTCAAAAAAACGAAGCATTAAGACATGATAAACTGTGCCCCAAAAACACAATCAAGCCTAGAAAAAAAACATTGAACCACCCCTTTAAATTTGGTCGCATATGTGACTAATTTACCCGCATTGTGTAGAGGGTTGCGTGTTTTGATCAACCTGAAGATGAGTAAATAATGACATATCATTAATAATTTATCGTTTTTGAGTGAGCTGTCCCTTTAATATTGCGTTTATGCTGGACTGGTGTTTCTGTGCTGAACCTGTGACTGGTTTTACAAGGTTAACAGCCATTTTGGGAGTCTGTCCTTCAGCCTGCAGATCCAGCTGAAGACAGACGATTGTTAACGGGCATTCTATTTTTAACTCTTAGACAAGGCATTAATGGATGTGACTTAATTGAGTCTAGCTGAAATGAGTTTGACTGTGCGTGTGTGCGTTCCGGGGAAGAGCAGCTCAGATGGAGAGTGAGTTTATGGCTTCAGTCAGTGTCATCTGTTCTAAAACGGTGGACAAAGAAAGACCGAATGAAAGAATAAAATGCAGAAATCTCAAAACATCAGACAGCATTGTGTGTGGGTTATGTAAGAGTGCAGCTGTGCTACAGGGATTTGCTATTCTGTGCTGGTGTACAGATATGCTTATGAAAGGGAGAGTGGGGCAAAGGTTTAGAGATTTTGGTGCAATTTTCAGAGTGTTTTAAGCCTTGGTGTGAAGTTGGAATTATTTTGCAGATTAATAAATTAATAACTGTTTAAATAATTTGCTAAGAAAAAGCCCGCAAATTAAGATAATTAGGAAACGTTTTATGTTATTATTGAACTAAACTCACAAACACAAGGTGTTTTGTTTGTTATTATGAAGATGGGAAATACTTTATTACAGATTTTTCCACTATAAAGAACCATTTATGAAATGGGAAGATTCCATGTATGTTAAAGTTTTTTCATCCAAAGATGCCAATAAAGAATCTATTTTTAAGAGTGCAGGTTCAGGACATGATTAATTGCTTTTTGACAATATTCAGTTTGTAATCTTGATATTTATGCTTGACTATAATTTCAGCCAAATATCCATTGAGATAGACCGAAGTTGAAAGTATACAAGACGGGGAGAGATTTGGCCTGTCCTGGACCTTTAATGACCACTGGAGTGTACTTTTTTATTTTTTTCCTCAGGGAGTAGGCTAAATTGCATTGACTGCACACACAGCTGAGAGTTTCAGGCATTTTTTTTCTGTGATTATAATATGATTATAAGGGGCTGTTTACATGACACTGTTTTCAACTCAAAAATGAAAACTTTTATGCGTTTTAACTTGAGCTGCACGATTAATCGTGAAAAGATTGTGATCTTGATTCAAACACCCACACAATCTCATTCCTAAATGACGACAATTCTCCTATGTCTATTAAGTCTTCGACAGAATCACACTGTAACATTCAAATCTGTGTTCGTGCTACCGTGAAACAGAGAGAGCAGTTGTCATGTATAGGTATGAAACGGCTTCGCCAGCAGACTTTTCAAACACAGCATAGTTATTTCTGTGCTGCAAATATTATAATCACCAAAATACTGGGATAAAAGTTTATAGTTCGGATAAACACTGATGTGTAAGCGAACAAAATAGAGCACATCACCCTTTGAAAGTAACTTGGCATTTCAAATAACGACTGTATCATATTTATGCCACCAGGTGGCAACAAAGTGACTGTTAAAAATGTATTTGTCATTGAATCATTTTCAATATTGCTGATTCATCCAGTAATTAAATAAATGAAGTATTCATAAGGGAGTCATTGATTCATTCATTCAATCTTGAGTTTTTTTTTAAAAATTCTGATTAAAGGTGCAATATGTAAGAATTTTGCAGTAAAATAATCAAAAACCACTAGACCTATAAAACTATAAAATTGCTATTTTAATCAAGGCTCCGGGACGTGTAAGGAGTCGCCTGTCAATTGTGTCACACCCGTGTTACCCTCGATTTCCGGTTTTATTTTGTAAACCATGGAAACGCCAAAGACGCTTTAATGTATTGCATGTTTTAATAGACAAGGGAACAACTGTTTTGATATATTTGTAGACAGAAAACAAATTTTTGTTATATAGCTCAACATGTTGAGTCTTATTGGGTCTCATTCATGAAACATTCGTAAATATACGAGTAAATATGTGAGTGATTTGCGCGTAAAGAGACCTTCCTGAAAACTCTTCTCCTGATTCACAAATACTTCGTAAACGTCAGGAATGATAGTGAAATGTGTGTGTGTTAATGAATTCCAATCAGTCGTAAAAGGGACGCGCGTGCACGCTCATTTTCAATTACCATAAATCCCGCCCATTAAATCCGACTGACAACTATATATGGGCATCGTATTATGACACCAAACGAAGGATTTTGGCCATTTTATAGGAAACAATTTCCATAACAATTAAGGGGCCATTAGTTTGCCCAGCCCTATTGAAATCAATTAATTATTTGATTAAAGTGGTCCGTTTGCAGATGCTATTACTGGCTCTCACAATAAAAGTAAAAAGAAAAAAACGTATGTAATTACTATATATAATATTTTTTCAAAATGCTGTGTAATATACCTTATTAAGGTGAATTAAAATGCAGCCTTATTAATGAGCAAAACGTTCGGATGTTAAACGCACTATTTACGCGTGGCTGGGAGCAGGTGTAGATTTCTTTCGTACCAACTAACATTTGGAAAATACGAACATTTTAATGAATCCGAAAATTTACGCCAGAACCACTTTACACACGATTTACACAAAAATTAGTTCTGCTCGTGTTTCATGAATGAGGCCCATTGTTTAAATCTAATTTTCTTGATTTATTTTTTTTTTTTGCGGAGTACCATGCTTTACCATGCCTCAGAGAAAAACACTATTTTGTCAAGTAGCTAACATAGCATAATCAGATGCAGCTTTATTTTTAGTAACAGTAATACAGAATTTTCTCCATTATACAATACAATTTAAAATGAATTGCATGCCATTTGTCAACACAAGCCATCCAGCATTTAATATGATATTCTAAAATCGATCTATCTTACTGCAGTGTGTCTCAAACAAGTGTCTTACAGCTGCCACCGAGAGAACGCACAGAGTAACGTTATAACATAATTTTCAACACTCTCAAATGTATCTAATATGATAAACAGATCTGCGTTACCTCATACTCATGACCAGAAAAGCAGAAGCAATGCCGACGACTGTGGCATAATAAAAGTTCCACTGCTCGCGGCGTGTGTTGCGCAATCACTCCAGCGGCCTCGTTCAGTTCCCACAACACTTGGTCCTGCTCTGCTTCATACTATAGTAACATTAATAATCACATCCATGAACATGATTTCTTCCCGAGTCCTATCCCGATTGTTTTTTACCGGCTATGAGGTGAAGACCACATGTGCCAAGGTTCCGCGCTCAAACTTGGCATCATCAAGCTACACCCTTGTTTTTAATAGGCCTCTAGTGACCTCTAGCGGACAGAAAATATTACATATTGCATCTTTAATTAAACATTTTAAATAGACTGCAGCATTTTGTCAGAACTTCTAGTAAATTAATTAGTTTAGATGTCTGTTCAGAATCGAAGGAGAACTGTAAACTCTGTTTAAAACAAAAAAAAAATTGTGATTCATTTACCTGACAACATTTTGGGGGTCTGAAAATGCAAACTTTTGAAAATGGGTTTCAAAGTGCAAGTGATGAATTTTTGAAAACAGTGATGTTCAGTCTAGTGTCTCTTTACAAAGTGATGTCGCCAACTACTGGCCTGGCATGCACAATACAGTGTTTTTAGTCATTTTCGCAGATAGTTGATTCGACGCAATATCGCGTTCATTATCGCAGATGAATCACCTTCGATAATGAACGTAATATTGCGTCACTTGTCAGTGATCTACGGTTCTGTCTATTAAATGCCGCTCCATTTGAAAGCAGGTGATGGCGATTTCGCGGTAATCAGGGAACCGGCTTTACTGACGAAATGCGCGTGACAAACGCATGCGACATATCGCCCAGCCCTATTCATAACTCTTCTTAAACTGAATCAGCTTTTGCAAAAGGATTCAAATCTCCAATTTAAATGAATCTCCAGTCGAATTTTATATTCTAATTGAACGTTATAGGATCAGTGAATCGACTTAGCATTTACTCCTAATAGAGCAACAGGTAGTAGAGGATTACTGTTAGGGCTGTGCAATAAGGGAAAAAAAATTAATACTATCGCGATTTTTTTTATTTTATTTTATTTTATTTTTTTATCAATATTGCAATTTTTAATGCAATTATTGATTATATTTGCGGGCACCATATCTTTGCTTAAATGTTACTTGATGGCATCGGTTATTTCTTTATGCCTCTTTGAACTCTCTTCGTATGTTTTACAGTTCGCAAATTTCCTGTATTATCGATTATTTTTTATTTTTTTACCTGGTTCCAAACGTGCCATTGTTTTTCAATATAAACGCGCTATACTTTAGTGTTTAACAGTTGCATTCGTGCCTCGTGTCTTCTGCAGCATCTCGAGCATGACACAGTACGCGGCGGTAAAATAAGTTTTAAAAACAATGCGTTCCGTGTAAATGGGTCCTACTCCGTTTTGCTGCAACGGTAATTTGACAGATCTTGCAAATTACCTGGCTCTGTGATACATCATCTCTCCTGTATCCAAAATATTCCCAAACCACGGATGTTGATTTTTTTTGGCCAAGTCCTTATCCTGTCCTGAATTCACCTTCCCTGTTTTTGTGCTTTCTTCCATGTAACAGTAAACCCACTCTGTTCTGTTCTTGCGCTAGATTTAGGCACGCTGGATTCAGAATACACACTGAGGGGGGCTGGCGGAAAAATCATGCTTTCTGCTCACATCACGATTTTATTTCGATTTCGATTAATGACACAGCCCTAATTACTGTCTATTTCACTATATATATATCATATGTTGTCTGTTTTCATAACTCTGCAAACACTCTGAACAACCAGCCTGTGAAATAAATGGCAATTTTCATGTTTCAAAATGTGACAAACAGCAGTAAGGACACATTCCTTACTGTTTTTTTTTTGTCACATTTTGAAATATTTTGTATGCCTGCATGCCTCTTTAGAGTAAACACTCATTAAGCCGAACATGAGTGTGTGTGAGTTTGTGCTGTGAAATGACTCTTATTTCCTGTATCCTGCAGAAAGAGAGCCAGTTTGTTGAAAAAAGAGGCTTTATAAAGACTCTTTCTCATGAAAACACTTTGCTCTCTGTTGGTGGAGACTGACGTTCCCTTGTTGAACTGCATGTTTGAGTTAGCAGACATGCGCTTTCTCTGTAAAGAGATTTTTACGAAGCTTTATTAGCTTCATAAGTGAGGGATTACATTACCAAAGCATTAATAAACATCACACACACATACACCCACGCAAACACCGTAAGGATAGCGGTGTAAAGTAAGTTTGAATATCCGGTTGCTGTGTACATGTCTCTCCTCCTCGGATGCTCAATAAGACATGGACTCTCTAGTATCAGATACACTTGCTTGTCTTTAACAGCACAATCCTCTCAGCTTACACACGCGGGTCTTTCTGAGAATGAACTTCTCACGTTACCGAACGCGTCCTCGTTTAGGACTGTTTGCTTCTGAGCTGAGAGGAAGAAAGGAATGAAGAGAAGGAGACAAAGGGTTTTTAGCCTGGTCTGGTCTGGTCTCTTTTGTGTGTGGAGAGAGACAGATTGTAATGTTTAGAGATGTGGAAACATCACTTCTCTCTGCAGAAGAGACTCAGGGAGGAAAAGGGCTGGGCTAAGCAGGTAGAGTCAGCGCTGATTGGTTCATAACCTTGCTACGTTGTGACATCATGGCTTTTGATTGGCTAGCAAAATGAATCGATTGTAAATGTAGATTGTTTTGACTCTGTGATGAAACTAATGATTTTTAAATGCATTTATTAGAGATGCTTGTTGTTGTTTTAAACTCCTAAACTTTGGCACATAACACCTGTACTGTTTGTGCTACAGAGGTACGCTTTTTTCCTGAGCCTCTTAAAGGATTAGTTCACTTCTGAATGAAAATTTCCTGATAATTTACTCACCCCATGTCATCCAAGATGTTCATGTCTTTCTTTCTTCAGTCAAAAAGAAATTAAGGTTTTTGATGAAAACATTCCAGGATTATTCTCCTTATAATGGACTTCAATGGCCTCCAAACTGTTGAAGGTCAAAATTACAGTTTCAGTGCAGCTTCAAAGAGCTTTTAACGATACCAGACGAGGAATAAGTGTCTTATCTAGTGAAACGATCGGTCATTTTCAAATAAAATACAACTGTATATGCTTTATAAACACAAATGATCGCCATGCACGTGCTTCCGCTTTCCATATTCTTCCAAAAGCTTACGCTGTATGTCCTACACCTTCCCTATTCTACTTAGGGAAAAAAAACAGAACTGGCGCCACGTTTTTTTTTGGGTTTTTTTTTCGAAATGACCAATCGTTTTGCTCGATAAGACCCTTATTCCTCGTCTGGTATCGTTTAAAACCCTTTGAAGCTGCACTGAAACTGTAATTTTGAGCATTAACCGTTTAGAGGCCATTGAAGTCCACTATAAGGAGAATAATCCTGGAATGTTTTCATCAAAAACCTTAATTTCTTTTCGACTGAAGAAAGAAAGACATGAACATCTTGGATGACATGGGGGTGAGTAAATTATCAGGAAAATTTTATTTAAAAGTGGACTAATCCTTTAAGATCCCCATAAAATCAAATTTTGGAGTTTTGTGGCTTTTAGGTTTTCTCCATAAGCTTTGAGGTCAAGCAGATATGAATTGAAAGTTTCGTACTCTTCCAGGAAAATGAAGAAATAAAAGGGGAAAAAATCATCCAGCACTACACAGATTTTTGCCCAATCGATATTTTAATTTTTAATTGTATTAATTTGTATATTTTTTATTTTAATTAAATTTGTTAAAACATTTATTATTATTATTATTGGGGATTATAATTGTATTAATAATAGTCTCTAATATGATGTTCTGGTCATTCCTACAGGTGTATGCCTCATTTATAATATCAATAATATTCAAAATAGTAATAGTAATAATACTTATTATTATTTATATAAAATGATTTTATTTAATTATTTATATATTTATTATTAATTATTATTAATATTCAATGAATAAGTAATATTTAATAATCACATTTTATATAAATAATACATATAATATTTATAATTTTAGTATTGATATAAAATATGATTATAATAATATCGCTTAGACATTGAGTATTATTATTACCTTTTTTTATTACAGGCCCCTGACTGGAAAGTGCATTTCAGTTTTGATTGACAGATGTTGCTGTCCAATAGTTCAGATCATGTTCTCTGTGACTTTGAACTTCAGTTGTTCTCTGTCTGTCTCTATGCTCTGATTGTGTGTGTGGGTGTGTGTGTGGGTGTGGGTGTCATGCAGAGTGGTAATGATGACCCGTGTGTGTGTGAGTGTGAGTGTGTTGTCCTGTCTGGGTGATGGTCTGGATTCAGGTGCATTATCCTGATTAGTTAAACCCTCATTATGTGTGTGTGTGCTCTTCCTCATTGATTAGAGTGTCCTGATAGTGTGTGTGTTCATGTATGTGTGTGTTTGTTTTCATGATTTAAGAGGACACAAATGTTTATAATTACATGGGTAGGGTATTACACTGGTATTATGACGTAAACATGTTTTATGAGGACATTTCATGAGTCCTCATATTAAAATAAAAAATTAAAATAGCTTTAAAAACATACTAAACAATGTTTTATTAAAATATAAAAATGCAGAATGTTTTCTGTGGTGGGTAGTGTAGGGGGATAGAATGTACAGTTTGTACAGTATAAAAACCATTACGCCTATGGAATGTCCTCACTTTGATAGCAAAACAAACCTGTGTGTGTGTGTGTGTTTAAGGTCCTGCTTAGGAATGAATACTTTCACTTAAGTTCAAGTCAAACAAAAGTTGAACATGTTCGTTGTCTCTCTCTCTCTCTCTCTCTCTCTCTCAGGGTGAAGAGTACTGGGTTCAGGTGTACCGACTGGAACACGGCGATGGAGGAATTCTGGACCTGGATGATGTTCTGTGTGATGTGGCTGATGACAAAGACAGAGTGAGACATGCATTCTCTCATTCAAACACACACTCACACACTGCTCGCATTCTCTTCTAAAACAGGCAGCGCTCCTGTGTGTTTGTGTGTGTTGCTTCAGTAGTATGTATTTTAGTTACAGGTATCAGATGACTCTTGTCTTCCAATAACCGTGACCTAATTTGAGGACAGACTCACAAACACATCCACACACTGCTCTAAACTCCAGTGATTCTTTCCATTTAGGCATAACCAGGCCTGTATGGAATCAAACCACAAATTTCCAATCTCCGTCAGTGAGAAAATTCTACACATTTCCCTGCTTTTGTGTGTGTGTTTAGTAAAAAAATTGAGTTAACTTGCTAATACTGATAGGAGTAAAGTACTTGGTTCCATTTAACACATTTTGCCATATATAGACAAATTCCTTAGAATCCCACAGAATCCCGCAGATGAATTGATGGGGGGAAAAAAAAAGGAAAAAGTGCACGGATTCTATGTGGAATTTATATTAGTTATTAGCCTGATATTAGATATATATCACATCACTGTTGATATTTGATATTTAATTTTGCATGCTCATTTCCACTATTTTTACATTTAGATTACATTAAAGGTAGTCTTGAAAAATGTTAATAAGTTAATGACACTTATGTAATATTATTAGTAATAATTTTTTTTAATATTGTACATTATAATGTTATGATGCCTAAATTTACTTAGAACATTTAAATAAATTAATTTTAATTTTTAGTTTGTTTATTTTGACAAAATAATGTAGAATATTAATTTAGGTTATTATTCGATTATTATTATTATTAGTATTATTGGGAGATTATAATTCTATTAATAATAGTCTCTATGATGTTCTTGATGTTTCCTACAACTTATATGGTTCTCAATAATATAAAAAAAAAAAACATATTAATAAAATTAATAATAAATAATTTAGCAGTAATTATAATTATTTATAAAATATTATTTAAAGCATAAAAGAATTGATTTTAGATTCAAGTGTTTTATTTTAGTTTATTTTGACAAAATAATAAAAAAATACTATAGAAGTATTTGAATCAGTTATTGTCTATAACATGAAAATAATTGGCTTATTGGTATCGAGCAGAACTTTAATATTAGTGCATCTATAATTAGTAGTGCTGTATATTCAATATCTTTAAAATGAACAGTTGTGAAAATTTAATTAGTGAAATGATTAATGATTAAAATGGCAAGGAGGGATTTTGGTTGCTGTCTTTGTGTTTAGGTGAATGTCTCTTCAGATCTCTCAGTCTAGACTGCGGTAACTCTGCCCCCCTCTGGCCAAACACAGGCAGTGCGGTGTCTTTTCCACATTTCAACATGTTGCTGACCCAGAACAGATGATATCGGCTTACCGAGACCACAGACACTTTGCTAGAATGTAGTTGTGTGTTTGATGTGGTGGGTGTGTCTGGGCGTGTGTGTGTTATTTTAGTTCTATGTGAAATAAAAGACACTTCGCATCTGTGCCTGAATGAGCGTGTGAGATCATACCACCAGAGTTATGCTTACACATTTATAGCTGATAGCGTTTAGTTTTACCATCCCTTCTGTCAGCCAGTGTTTTCGTCACACATCCTTGTGTCTCACACAGATTGACTGAATGACTCAGACTGCACCTGCGGTTGCAGGAAACACTGTCCACAAACAGGAAGTGCTACAATACCACTTTAATGTGGCTTAGTGTGACTCATTCAACCTGCAATCACACAGAAACTCACATGTTTGTAAAGCTGTGTGTGTGGACTGGCTAATATTAATGGTCCATAACCATTTTTTTTAATGATCTGTGATAAACCAAAGTATATTTTCAGGCTAAGTGCACAAACATAGGCGCATACACAATTTGAGCTTATAATTTTGTATTCTAAATTTACTTTTTTATTTTTTTATTTGTACATTAATTTTAGTTTTGTTTTCTTTAGCTTTTGCGCTGTGACTATTAGTTTCAGTTGTTTTGGTTTCAGACCATTTATTCAATATTTTAGTTTTAGGATTTAGGAGTACTTTAGTAAGTTAATGCTTTTACATTTATTTATAAGTTATCCCTTAAAGTGAAGTTGGTTTATGGTCATTTTTATTTTATTTTTCTTTGTTTTTGAGTCATTTAAACCCTCTGGTGCTCTTTGCGTGTCAGTCAAAAATGACCGACATACAGTGGGTACGGAAAGTATTCAGACCCCCTTAAATTTTTCACTCTTTGTTATATTGCAGACATTTGCTAAAATCATTTAAGTTCATTTTTTTCCCTCATTAATGTACACACAGCACCCCATATTGACAGAAAAACACAGAATTGTTGACATTTTTGCAGATTTATTAAAAAAGAAAAACTGAAATATCACATGGTCCTAAGTATTCACAGTGATCTTTGGGTTCTTCTTTACCTCTCTCACCAAGGCTCTTCTCCCCCGATAGCTCAGTTTGGTTGGACAGCCAGCTCTAGGAAGGGTTCTGGTCGCCCCAAACGTCTTCCATTTAAGGATTATGGAGGCCACTGTGCTCTTAGGAACCTTAAGTGCAGCAGAAATTTTTTTGTAACCTTGGCCAGATCTGTGCCTTGCCACAATTCTGTCTCTGAGCTCTTCAGGCAGTTCCTTTGACCTCATGATTCTCATTTGCTCTGACATGCACTGTGAGCTGTAAGGTCTTATATAGACAGGTGTGTGGCTTTCCTAATCAAGTCCAATCAGTATAATCAAACACAGCTGGACTCAAATGAAGGTGTAGAACCATCTCAAGGATGATCAGAGGAAATGGACAGCACCTGAGTTAAATATATATGAGTGTCACAGCAAAGGGCCTGAATACTTAAGACCATGCGATATCAGTTTTTCTTTTTTAATAAATCTGCAAAAATGTCAACAATTCTGTGTTTTTCTGTCAATATGGGGTGCTGTGTGTACATTAATGAGGAAAAAAATGAACTTAAATGATTTTGGCAAATGGCTGCAATATAACAAAGAGTGAAAAATTTAAGGGGGTCTGAATACTTTCCGTACCCACTGTATATTTATTTTTTTATTTCAGTGAAATGATTGTACTACATTTTAGTTCGATAATGTTTTTTATGTAATATTTTGTATTTTTAGGGTGTTTTTTGGTACTAAATTATATTTATGCTGTAGTTAACTTCCATTTATTCACTTTTTGAGCATGGACCTGAAAATGAAATTTCAAACTTAAACTGTCATACATTTTGAATGCTTAATTTTGGTCTCTTTTTGAAGAGGACACTTGGCAAATTATTGCTGAAGTGAAAAATGTTTAAAAAGTTAACTTAAAAAAAGTTACAGAATTTACGTTTATGAAAAATGCACAAATACTATTTTCAATTTTTATATAAAATATATTTTCAAAAACACAGTTTACTCTAAAACTGCAAGGATTTCTACGGAGCCCCACACATGACATGTAGGAAAAAAAGTAAATTGTGCGCACGATTTACTAATTCATTCCCTCGATTTACTAAATCGTGCACATGATTTATAAATCTAGGGAACAACTTCATAAAGTGTGCACACAATTTAGCCTACTATTTTTTTTTTTCCTGCATGTCATGTCCAGGGCTCCGTAGAAATCAAAGCCATAAATCTAAACAAGTTGTGTTCCAAATTTGAGCTTGGTATCTCAGAAAAATGGGTTTTCAGTAAGATTTTGTTTGGACACGGTACCAAAAGTTTTCACTTGATGAAATTTGTCTCCCATTTATTGCAGTGTGGTCATTTTTGACCATGAGGAGCACAAGTGTGACTGTTTTTTTCAGGACCATTTAACCTTTTTGAATCATGTCCATAATTTTTATGTTCACATAGCAAGTGCCAAAACCTTTTACCAAGTTTTGTACCATTCCGATGAAGTAAAAAAAAAAAAAACGTAACATTTTTACTTTTATTCAGCAAGGAGGCATAAATTGATCAAAAGTGACAGTAGACATACAATGCTACAAAAATGTATATTTCAAATAAACTTTCTATTCATGAAAAAAAAAATCCATGAAAAAAAAAATCCATAAAAAATGCTAACAAAACACAAAAATATTAAGTAGCGCAATTTTTTTCAACATTGATGATAATCATAAATTATTAATAAATAATAAATCATTACTTAGTAAAGAAAGTATTAATAAATAATACATTATTTTAAAATATATTAAAAATGGATAATCATAAATTATTAATAAATAATAAATCATATGAATTATTAAATTATAAATGTAGTAATACATTATTTTAAAATGTATTAATATATAAAAATGAAATTGTAATATTTCACGATATTACTGTTTTTATTTTATTGTATCAATTCATGCTTGGAGAGCATAAGAGACTTTTGAACATCGTACCGACCACAAACAACAGTAGTTTTTTTTAATGTAATATATTAATATAGTAATTAATTTTACGACAGAAAACACACTCATTCCTGTTTTTTGCATTAATGATGTAATTCCTGTGGGCGAATATTTCTTTGTGATCTGTTTCTTTTTCTTTGTGTGTACCATGTGAAATTTTAGTATTTGAAAAAAAGGAATATACGTTTATACATTTTATTTGACTAGATTGATAAGTGATTTTATCAAATTAGCCTCATATTGACATGATTTTTCAGTTTTGTGCCTATATTTTTCGAAATGTATTTTTTTTTTTTTTTTTTATTCTGGTGTAATGCCTTGCCTCATATTGTAAGTGCATTACTGTAAACACATTTTGTTTTTTCAAACTGAATAACAATTTTATATTCAGTTTATATTCAAACTAAATATAATTTTCTTATATATTATAAAATTAATTTCTGCTTGAATCAAACTTTTTTCAGTCACCACACAAAAAGAAAAACTTTGACTTATGCAGTTCTGCTAGAGGACACTAGAGGGGGCCAAAGATTCAGCTGTGATTGCTTAGACATGCATCACACCTCGCTCTCTCTCTCCCCCCATCCCTCTACTTTTTTCAATCAACATTGCTTGTCTTAAAACAATGAAACTGCTTTTGTTTGGCCCTGTGTCAGGTATTGAGCAACACAAAAGCTCTTTTATGTCAGTGTTACTCTGCCCCCGTCTGTGATAACGTCCTCTATCCTCTCCTGGACAGGAAGCGGTCGCCGGTTATAAACAGGATGTTAAAGCATCTAAACGTGCTGCTTCTGATCAGACGTGTACGTGTGAACTTCTTGTTTGTGTGGACGTTTTCCTCAATGCTTAAGGAAGTGTGTGAGTGGTGGCGTCTTAACAGGAAGTGTCTGTGAATTGGTGCTGCATTCACTTCTGACCACATGATCTGTGTATGTTAATGAAGAGTCTGACTGAGATTTACCCTTCCTCCACTGACCAGTGAATCGTTACATAGAGGTGTAATAATTTCAAGGGTTAGTTCACCCAAAAATGAAAATAGTTTACTCATATGTCGTTCCAAACTCGTAAGACTTTTGTTCATCTTTGAAACACAAATGAAGATATTTGAATGTAATCTGAGCGATTTCTGTCCCTCAATTGACAGTCCACGCAACTACCACTTTGATGCTTCAAAACGGTCATAAAGAAATCATAAAACTAATCCATATAAATTGAGCGGTTCAGTCCAAATTTTCTGAAGAGACACGATTTGCTTGACGTGTGAGAATGAGTGTCATTTTCATGTTACGCAGCAAGTTTGACCTTTCATATTCATTAGTTTTGTGATCTCTCTATGAATTTTTAAAGCAACATTTTAAAGTGGTAGTTGCGTGGACTGACAATGGAAGGATTTCATTAAAACATCTTAAATTGTGTTTTGAAGATGAATGAAAGTCTTACAGGTTTGAAACGACATGAGGCTGAGTAATTGATTACCTTTTTTTTTTTTTTTTTCATTTTTGGGTGAACTAACACTTTAAGTTCACTGAACTGGTGTGGCCGTCTCAAACACAAACATGTTTCTGTTAGCAACAGGCCTCATGAGGGACTGAAGCAATGAGCCACAAGAGAATGTGTGCTTACAGGGACAGTGGGTTCACATGGGTTAAGGGATGTGACTGCACAATGCGCAAAAAAAAAAAAAAAATCTTATGGACCCCATCACATAAAAAATGTGACTTTTAGTCTATATTCACATTTGGGGCCATCTGTATGCCAAAACTCTAAAATGCTGACAAAATGGCATGCATTCAGTAGATATACACTCATTTAAAATGTCTCTTCTGGGAAAATGGACAAAGAATATTAGTGCCTAATGTTGCACACTAAAGTGAAACAAGTTTTATCAAATAAAATGCTTTTTAGAATGAGAATATCCCCATTAAAATGCCACTTTCCACTGACTGACATGTTGCAAATCATGGTTTGTGGGTTTTTTCTCAGTGATGCTAGCTAAAATGTGTTAAGGCAGGAACACACCAAGCTGACCCCGATGAACTAGTGGCGACAAAATCAGACTGCGGGGTTGGCTCACGTCTGCAGCGTCTGGGTCCAAAGTTGGCCTGACGCACCAAACCGACAGCTGACGGCCAAGTAGCACGTCTGTTCTGCGCCTGCGTAAGATGAAATGTCTTTCCGTACCAGCAGGTGGCAGTATCTTATTAGCCAATCAGAATGATCAGATGGCCCGACGGATTGACGAGCTCCAACGCCAATTCAATATGTCGAATCTGCCGAACAAAAGCCGACGAGGACCAACTTCAGCCGACAGTGCAGAACACACTGAAGGCAGGAACACACCAAGCTAACGCTGACGAACTAGTGGTGGCGAAAGCAGACTGCAGGGTTAGCTCACATCGGCAGCGTCTGGGTCCAAAGTTGGCCTGACACACCAAACCGACGCTCGACAGCCGATGGCCAAGTGGCACGTCAGTTCTGCGCCTGCGTAAGATGAAATGCCTTTCCGTACCAGCAGGTGGCAGTAACTGAACAGCCAATGATCAGATGGCCCGACGGACCGACGAGTTCCGACGCCGATTCAACATGTGGAATTGGCCGAAAAAAGCAGACGAGGACCAACTTTAGCCGACAGTGTGGAACACTGAGAAAACTTAGTCGGCCAACGACAAAAACTGCCCGACGGCCGACCGTCGTCTTGGTGTGTTCCTGCCTTTATGCTAATATACATGCTGTATATACATACTTGCACTCACACGTTTAATATAAAATATTTAAGATAATTGTGATGTATGTATGTGTATATATATGAATATTTACCATAACCCATGTAAAATACATGGTGATAACAAAACAACAGATAAATGTTCAGTAAATAATTAACATTATTGTTAATCATTAATGAACAGTTCTGGTAACACTTTGCAATATGTCTCGGTTTGTTAACAGTATTTAATGCATCAGGGATCATGAACTAACACTGAACTGTTAAACTTTTACAGCATTTATTAATGTAGACTAATGTTAGTTTACAATTGTAATGTTCAAAGTTAATCCATGTTTGTCCATAAAACATTGTTTAATTTATACAGTGTAAATTTATACGATTTTAAAAATGTTTTAGTATATACAGATTATCATAAACCTACATTAATAAATGCTGTAAAAATTATTGTTTATTGCAAGATACCTAATGCATTACTACAGTAACCTGAATCTGAAGGGGCACATGACACTGTGTGTGTGTGTGTGTGTGTGTGTGTGTGTGTGTGTGTGTGTGTGTGTGTGTGGTCCTAGTAAACCCTACATTTTGTGCACCAAATTTCCCCAAAACGATGGCTACAGAAGAGGGTTAGGGCCAAGCAATAATAAAAAAATAAAACCATCTCGAGATTAAAGTTGTTAAATTTCGAGAAAAAACTCGTTAAATTTCGAGAAAAAAGTTGAGATAAAATGTTGAGAATAAACTCGTTAAATTACGAGGAAAAAAGTCGAGATAAAATGTTGAGAAAAAACTCGTTAAATTTCGAGAAAAAAGTTGAGATAAAATGTTGAGAATAAACTCGTTAAATTTCGAGAAAAAAGTCGAGATAAAATGTTGAGAATAAACTCGTTAAATTACGAGGAAAAAAGTCGAGATAAAATGTTGAGAATAAACTTGTTAAATTTCGAGGAAAAAAGTCGAGATAAAATGTTGAGAATAAACTCGTTAAATTTCGAGGAAAAAAGTCGAGATAAAATGTTGAGAATAAACTCGTTAAATGATGAGAAAAATGTCGTTAAATTTCGAGAAAAAAGTCGAGATAAAATGTTGAGAATAAAGTCATTAAATATGAGAAAAAAGTCGTTAAATTACGAGAACAAATTCGTTAAATTACGAATTTGTTCTCATAATTTAATGACTTTTTTCTCGTAATTTAATGACTTTATTCTCATAATTTAATGAGTTTATTCTCAATTTTATCTCAACTTTTTTCTCGAAATTTAACGACATTTTTCTCATAATTTAATGACTTTATTCTCATAATTTAACAAGTTTATTCTCAACATTTTATCTCGACATTTTTTTTCGAAATTTAACGACATTTTTCTCATAATTTAACGAATTTGTTCTCGTAATTTAACAAGTTTATTCTCAACATTTTATTTCGACTTTTTTCTCGAAATTTAACGAGTTTTTTCTCAAAATTTAACAACTTTAATCTCGAGATGGTTTTATTTTTTTTTATTATTGCTTGGCCCTTATCCTCTTCCGTAGATAGCAGTAATAGTAATTTTTGACCTTTTTTTTTTTCTTTTTTTGAAAATATATAAAATCTGAAGGTTTTCTGTGAGGATTGTGTTTAGGGGTAGATTTAGGGTTAGGGGATAAATTATACAGTTTGTACAGTATAAAAATCATTATGGAAAGTCCCCATAAAACATGGAAACCCAACTTGGGTTTGTGTGTGTGTGTGTGTGTGTGTGTGTTTGTATTGGCTATTTTAAAGTGACTTTGAAAATTGTTCATCCAACCAGTTTTTACAGCCGTAAGTGTCCAGCTGAAGATGAACTGTGCTCTCCTCTCCTTTGGTCGGGTTCAGACTCATATGGTCAGTTATGTGTAAACTAAGCTATAGGGCAAAGAGTGAGATGGGTTCAACTGATTGTGAAGCTCAAAGATCACAACCTTTTAAAGAGAGGAAATGAACATCCACACAGGAAGTATACAAATGTTCTCCTGGGAACTTCCTGTCAGCACACTTGGCGCACACAAACCTCTGTTGACCTCCAGTGTGTGTGGAAGATGTTTGTAAGATGTGATTTAGGTCAGTGAGTTCTTGTTTTTAGAGCCATTGTGAAACACATGGAGGGATTTCTCAACACGGCTGTTGCTCATCCAGCTGTAATGCTACTGTTTGTGTGTGTGTGTGTGTGTGTGTGTGTGTGTGTGTGTGTGTGTGTGTGTGTGTGTGTGTATCAGTAATACATGAGGTGTCATGTTTGTTTAGGTAACCAGTAAAGAATTACTCAACCCTATGAAGAACAACACTGCAGTGTTATTTGTAATGTTAAAGTTCGTTGAGGTCTAGAATATCTGAAGCCGCAAGAAAAACACACACACACACACACACACACACACACTACAGCTAAAGACATTCTTCACGTCTTCATATATCTTTCTCCTTCATCTACATTGTTTTCCATCTATCTTTTTCTTCTCTGCACTACCCTTTTGTTTCTATATTGGGAAAAATATTATATACTCATAAGTGTATGTGTAGATCTGGCAAAACCTTTGGGGACATCCAGGGTGTCCTCATTTGTATTTAAATAAAGTAAATTAATGTTTAATTTTTAAAATCCACGATTCACGTAATATTTATAATCGGCTGTATATAAGTCTATGATATGTCCCCATTTATATATGTAAATATACGTGTGTGTGTGTAAGAGAGAAAGAGAAAGCTGCTTTAGTGTTTAAGCCTTAAACATGCTGAGAGCAGAACTGTCTCATGGGAGTGTGTGTCACAGGTAAATAGGTTTCTGTGGGCCGTTTCAGTGTGTGCGTGTGTGTGTGTGTCTTTAAACAATTACAGCTGAACCTCTGGCTGCACTAAGAAGAACTGCTGTGAAACACTGAAAGCCTCACTGCTGGTCATATAAAGCTAACAATGCAAAGCTATAAATACTGGTATATGTATAATGTACACACACTCAAATAGTTGCGTATATGCCCGTTCTCATGAGTGCATTTCCAGAAGAGTTATGTTTGAAATAATCCAGACCGTTCTTCTCAAAAAATGATATACTAAACAGACATTAGCAATCATTTTAAAGAAATGCAGAAAGGTCACACGCACACACACACTTTAGTGCTTGATTTCCCACATCCAAGATTGGATTGCAAAACATACTCTCAAAAAGCCTCAAAGGGGGACCATCCCTGTGGATTCTGGGTAATGTGCCCTTCAGCAGCACTCCTGTGATAGGTCCAGACCTCCATCAGTCAGTCAAAGCCTCAGAGGCACTGGGTGTGTCCAACCATTTCAACCCACCCACTGAACCAGTGCTGCAAGCATTATCATTCATGTTGACACACACACACACACATAATTGAGACCAGATGTTCACTTTGTAGCTGAGATGTTTCCTTCTGTCCCAAATACTCTAGTCTAGTGTCTTGAGGGACATGGTGATGAGTGTCCTGCTCTAAATGAGGACACCACACACATGCTGAAGCTCTCTTCAGACTTCAAGCTGCGTGACTCCTTGTGTTCAGGAATAATCAAGTTTTTATAAGCACTTCATTGTCAGAAGCCGGTGACCATGATTTTTGGTGTATTTTATAATTGCTGGCACTGGTCAGATTGTATGATATGATGCCATTGAGATTTCAGGTAAAGCCCACAGATGCATAATGTCCAGTTTCATTTCGAACTGCACATTATGCATCTTAGCTAAAGCGCTCATTGGTTCTTAATGACAACGTCATAGGAACAGTCACATTGATACACATCAGGGCTCAGTAAAACATTTTTTTTGTTGTTGTGTTCAAAAGTCTAAGCTTACCAAGACTGCATTTATTTTAAATATTACAATTTGAAATAGCTGTTTTCTATTTTAATAGATTTTAAAATGTAATTTATTCCTGTGATGATAAAGCTGAATTTTCAGCAGCCATTACTCCAGTCTTTAATGTCACATGATAATTTTTTTTAACATTCCAAGTAACTAACATAACTAACATTACAAATTAACATTAGTTGTAGGCGCCGATAGCCTTGTGGGCAGCGCGTCGACAGCGAGTTTGAGTCCCGGCTCGCGGACCTTTCCCAATCCCGTCCACCTCTCTCTCTCCCACTTCGCTTCCTGTCTACATATACTGTCCTATCATAATAAAAGGCAAAAATGCCAGAAATAAATCTTTTTTTTATTTTTATAAAAAGAACATTAGTTAATATATTATGATCAAACATGAATAAGATTAACAAATGATTAAAAGATTATTTAATCTTGTTTTTTTTTCATTAGTTCATGATACCAGATGCTTTAACTAATGTTAACTAATGTTATTATAAATTGTTACCAACATTTTTTTGTTCAGTAAACTCTTTTCTTTACAAATAGAAACTTTGTAACAATCTAGAAACTATATAGCTATAACACACTTTTGTTGGAATATAATAGTATTTCACATGTCATTTTTCCATTTTAGCCAAACCTCATCCATGTTAACCAGCTAGACAACATTATTTTAGTGACAAATAAGCAGAATACATCACAGAAAACCAAATGTTTGAGTTTGCAAGCAATAAAAATGAAAAAAATGGATGTTAAAGGTACCCTAGAATCAAAAATTGAATTTACCTTGGCATAGTTGAATAACAAGTTCAGTACATGGAAATGACATACAGTGAGTCTCAAACACCATTGTTTCCTCCTTCTTGTGTAAATCTCATTTGTTTAAAAGACCTCAGAAGAACAGGCGAATCTCAACATAACACTGACTGTTACGTAACAGTCTGGATCATTAATATGTATGACCCCAATATTTGCATATGCCAGCTCATGTTCAAGGCATTAGACAAGGGCAGCCTGTATTAACGTCTGGAGCTGCACAGCTGAATCATCAGACTAGGTAAGCAAGCAAGAACAATAGTGAAAAATGTCAGATGGAGCGATAATAACTGACATGATCCATGATTACATGATATTTTTAGTGATATTTGTAAATTGTCTTTAGCAACATGCTAACGAAACATTTATAATGTACTGTTAAATGTGGTTAAAGTTACCATTGTTTCTTACTGTATTCACAGAGACAAGAGAGCCGTCGCTATTTTCATTTTTAAACACTTGCAGTCTGTATAATTCATAAACACAACTTCATTCTTTATAAATCTCCAACAGTGTGTAATGTTAGCTTTAGCCACGAAGCACTATCAAACTCATTCAGAATCAAATGTAAACATCCAAATAAATACTATACTCACATGATCCGAAGCATGCATGCAGTATGCATGACGAACATCTTGTAAAGATCCATTTGAGGGTTATATTAGCTGTGTGAACTTTGTAAGTGCACTGTATTATAGTCGAGAGCTTGGGGGGCAGGGAGCGCGAGATTTAAAGGGGCCACAGCCTAAATTGGTGCATAGTTAACCCTTTCGATCGTGAGTTTAAAATATTCTAACTGTCCCCCCAGAGTGAGTTTTTTTAAGGCGACCGTTATTTTAGAACGTTTGCCTTTAATGTTTCCATGGCGACGTGTCTTGCGTGTCACGAGCGCTGAACGCAGCAACAATAACACTGTATGACAGATGGATCGCTATTATTTAGTTTTTCCTTTTATATTTAAAATATTCGCAAAATTGCTTACCATGTCATCAACTATATGATATTCCGATTTTCAAATATGTGTAAGTGAGTGTGCTTTGTCGTTTTAAAACCTTTATAAATGATCTTTATCTTGATCTATAATGCGAGATGGGCGCCGCCATCTTCGTTTGCGCTGCAGTTCCCAGAATCCTGTCAGTCGGATTTACAGCAGGTGAATTCATCAATTTCTCCCGAAATATATGCAAGTAAGTGGCTGGTGAACTGGAAGAATAATAGAGTAAACTTTATAGTTACTTAGGCCCATTATGTGCGTCTGATATTAATAAATGTCGGCAAATATATTTGTTATTGCTGCTTCCACTGATGTCGGACATCAGTGTGTATTTTATAAAACTCTTAATGTATTGTTTTAATGGTGATTATGCATATTTAAATGTCTGAAACCTTAAAAGAAACATTATGTGGCTGAAAACGCTGCATAGCTGTGATATATGACAAGAGCTGCGCGTGTCCGTCTCGCAGCCAGAGCGCGAAAGCACAGTTTGAATCTGGCAGTTATGTGACGTCGCTGAACGTTCGAAATCCCATATGTGGTACCGTACGCCCAGGGGCACAGAAATAAAAATCCCATATGTGGGACCGTACCGCTCAAAGGGTTAATGATGCCCCAAAATAGGAAGTTAAAAAAATTAATTAAAAAAAATCTATGGGGTATTTTGAGCTGAAACTTCACAGACACATTCATGGGACCTTAGACTTATATTACATCTTGTAAAAACTGGTTCTAGGGCACCTTTAAACATCGCTAGCTGCTTTTCTATTACCCTTCAAATTGCGCAAATTGAAAATGCGTCCAATGGAAATGCATCAATTTCGCAAAAAACTCCCATACAGTCAAACCAAAATTTATTCAGACACCTTGAACATTTCATTCATTAATACAGTTTTTTCACTATAGTTTAAAAAATGGTATTAAAATATGACAAGATCTCAGAGTTCAGCTGTGTCAGAAAAAAATTATCTTAATTATGTAAAATTAATTAAGCAAAACATGGTCAAGTCTGAATAATTTTTGGTTCCAAATTTTATCAATTTTACTGGTAGTCCACTGTATGAAGAATTATATATCGCGACAAAGTTTTTACGCTCGCATGAGGTGGTTTTTCAGGCAATTCGAAAAAAAGGAATATTTCTCAAGACTGCAAAGGAAACAATTTTTTCGCATTTACAGGTCACCTGGCACACGTAAAAGTCTATCTGTCTTTAAAGATGGCATGGTATGTTTGGACGAAAGACAAGACAAAGTTCTTTATTAAAGTGATAAAAGACAAAAGAAATACTGGACTCTAAACAAACAGGAAATGCCATAATTTATCAAGACCTTGAAGCAGAGGGAGGGAGAGACGCCCAGAAACACCTCATACATGGCCGCTCCCAAGTATAAGGAGCTTTCTTTGCCATTATTGCTTGAATAGCATGCCTACGTCTCCTTTGATTAAAAATAATGGCTAGTGCAGCGGCTGCGTTTTACTTAAACCTACTAAAATAATTTGCCATGATTTTTCAGAATGACTTCTCACGAGAAGAAGAAGAAAAAAATGTTTTAGTCGCATAACATCGGTTAATGGAAACGCAATAGTTTTTTATTGACATTTCGAAAATATCACACAAGTTTTGCACAAATCTGTAATAGAAACCCAGCTAATGATATATGATTTTCAGTAGTAATGCAGCACTGATCTAAAACAAGTGACTTGCCTAAAAAATTTCTCACACTGACATTAGGGCAGAGGACAATCCTTATTGTTGAGCCTTATTACTTTTCACTCTCTTAAATGTTTCTCTTTCTGTCTCTGTGTTTCTCTTTGCAGTTGGTTGCGGTGTTTGACGAACAAGAGCCTCATGTCGGAGGTGACGGCACCAGTGCGAGTTCCACGGGCACACAGTCACCTGAGCTCTTCTCTGGAGAGCCGTCCACCTCCACCCCACTATCTGCCTTCCAGCCGTACCTGCCCCACAGTGAGATAGAGGTCACCACATCCACGCTTCGAACCAGTAAGAGACAGAAAAAGAATCTTATAATATAGTCTAGGTCTTTGAAACTTTGATATGTTCCGCTGCTGTGGAAGTGTTAGCTTTTTATGTCACTCATTGATCTCTTCTTTCTCACAGACATGCCTTTGCATGTTCGTCGCAGTAGCGACCCGGCATTGTTGAACCTGACAGCGATGTCTTTCTCTGAGCCGAACACGCAACCCGAAGAACCTTCCAGGAAAAACCCCACACGTTGGTCCACCACCGCTGGCTTCCTGAAACCACGTTTATCCACCGGCACCAACAGCCTGGAAAGGAAGGTATGAAGCAGCTGTGAAGCTCCAAACTTTTGTAGTGGAAGAACATGAATGAGTTAAGGACTGTTCAAACCAAGAATGATTTTAAAGATGACTATATTAGAGTCCACACCAAAGCACAATATCT
Organism: Ancherythroculter nigrocauda; assembly: GCA_036281575.1. NCBI lineage: Eukaryota > Metazoa > Chordata > Actinopteri > Cypriniformes > Xenocyprididae > Ancherythroculter > Ancherythroculter nigrocauda. The sequence continues at coordinate 37,598,967 of VTFQ01000008.1, forward strand.
TCGAGTTTATTGTAGTGTTGTCAAAAATATCGAAACTGTTCTAATTTTCCTTTTCTGCAGTGTCGATATGCCGATACCAGCCGCGTGTTCTCACTCTCCTCTCTGACAGCGAATTGACACACACCCACCTCCTCTCACTCACTCGTCTCTTTCGATCCATTTGAATAGTGTTGGTGTTAGTTAGGTCCTGAATTTCTGCGCAGGGTCGTGGGTATTGCGCATAATTTTACTCATTCCTGCAGGTTTCGCGCTCACACCAAAAGTGTGCACGCCACTAATCAATATAAGTGGCGCGCACATAAAGCCACCTCTCAAACAGCTCACGAGTACCAAATTGAGCTCTTTTTCATGGCATATTATGCTTAAACAGTCAAATACACACAAAATTATTTCAAAATGCCCATCTTGGAGAGTATTCAGGTGAACACAGTCAGTTTTTAGAGGAACGTTAATAGTCGAGAAAGAAAACGCATGTTGTATAACAGTATTCTGGATCCGTGCATTAGCTCTTAAAGTGACAGAAGTCTAATAACCCTCTAAATCACTCACTGCTCTTGACTGAATATCTTTAATTGTAAGCATTAAGCTGTTTAATTTTTACAATGAAGACTATCCAGGTTTATTTTACATTTGATTACTTTATTAAATTTCTGTAGTATTTGTTACCTGAATACTACTGTTAGACCCACTTGAAAAACTTAAAGGGTTAGTTCACCCAAAAATGAAAAATGAAAAATTGAAAATTAATGACTCACCCTCATGCCTTTCCAAACTCGTAAGACCTCCATTCATCTTTGGAACACAGTTTAAGATATTTTAGATTTAGTCCGAGAGCGTTCTGTCCATCCATTGAAAATGTATGTGTGGTATACTGTCCATGTCCAGAAAGGTAATAAAAACGTCATCAAAGTAGTCCATGTGACATCAGTGGGTTAGTTAGAAGTTTTTGAAGCATCGAAAATACATTTTGGTCCAAAAATAACAAAAACTACGACTTTATTCAGCATTGTATTCTCTTCTGGGACTGTTGTTCATCCGGGTTCACGACTCCTCAGTGAACCGTAGCGCACTGCTGACGTAATACGCTGCTGACGTGTTATCTGGTGCGCCAGAGTTTCGTTTACAGTCTGAGGGAGACGCACGCTGTATTCAAGCTATTTTTTAAAATGATGCATAAGTGTGCATGTCGCGGATGCCCTAATCGCCAAAAACAACAACGTAAAAGTGCATTACCAACGCCGACAGATGAAAGGATTCAATGGAATCAATTCAGTGGAATCAATTCAATGGAATCAATTCAATGGAAAGGATTCTGGAAGAGAAGACAATGCTGAATAAAGTTGTAGTTTTTGTTATTTTTGGACCAAAATGTATTTTCGATGCTTTAAAAACTTCTAACTAATCCACTGATGTCACATGGACTACTTTGATTATGTTTTTATTACCTTTCTGGACATGGACAGTCTACCGCACATACATTTTCAATGGAGGGACAGAAAGCTCTCGGACTAAATCTAAAATATCTTAAACTGTGTTCCGAAGATGAACGGAGGTCTTACGGGTTTGGAACGACATGAGGGTGAGTCATTAATGACATCATTTTCATTTTTGGGTGAACTAACCCTTTAAAGCCATGTTTGTTTAATTTGGCTCTTTGTTCTATTGTATTTATTTGTGCTATCATTTGTAATTTGTTTATTTGTTCTTATTTTATTACTGACAGTTTACTTTAGTTCAAAGTTTCAAAGCCTCCCTGTGCTTTGTCTATGCTATTGCAACAAAATTACTCAAATTATCAAAGAATTATGAGATAATAGTAAAAATATCTATATGACAGTTTTCCCCGTGGTATCAAAAATAGTATCATGTTTTTCAATTAGAAATTAGAAATTCCAGTATCGTAACAACACTAATTTATTGTAAGCACACGCTACAGTAATGTCGTCTGCCGCTTTAAATGCTTGAGCTCTTTGAAGTAGGATGGATTCTGATTGGCTGTCAATGTTTTTATCATTCATCAGCTGGAAAAAAAATCATTATGAAAGTGATTTCAAATGTCCTTGATGTGAACAGGTGATATTTCTTCAAAATTTCTTCTATATTCCATAAAAAAATGGAAATGAAGTTTGGTAAATGAAGGTTTAATATTTTGGGTAAACTCTTTAATGCCCATCACTGATGTTCATTAATGTTCACACAAAGGTTATCGAGATATTTAGAGGTAGTAAGTGCTAACTGGCCAGATGAATTTACTCTCTGAGCTGTTATGCGGTATTGCTGCTTTGTAGGCCATTGGGTTCCTGCTGGTGTCTCTTCTCAGATCATATCAGATAAATCTGTCATCTTTAGTGGCAGAGGTCACATCACCCTTTATGACACCTCTATGAATATTTACTGTCATTTCTGTAGGGTTCACAACCTTACGTCTCACAAACAGAAAGAGCTCTATAAAACAAGCCACGTGACTGCAGAGAATGTTGTGCTGCTGTTTGTGTTAAATTTATTGTGTGCGTGTGTGACTTCATTTAATGTGTTTGCTGATGTGACCATCATTTCTCTGTCTTCTCTCCTTCTAGCAGAGTAATGCTTATGTCAATGCTAGTCATAAAACTCTTCAGACAATGAGTTATGGATTTCACTCGCTCACACGCTCTCCCTCTCATCTCAGTTATTCCTTTGCGGTGTTAGGCTTTGATTTACAGCCTTTTCTTCTTATCTGTCAGTGCAGTACCAAAAAAAAAAAAAATTGGGCATACATGGCGGTTTACTGGTTGATTCAATTGTAATCTGACCTTCTAAGTATATGTGTATTATTATTATTATTATTATTATTATTATTAGGGTTGGGTAATAAATATTGATCTTTTTTTTCAATTTTAATCAATTCTCATTTTTACAAACTGATATTGATTCTTAAATCCCAAGAATCGATTAGTCTATCCTGTTTTCAGTTGATGAATGAACGGAACATTGTAGCGCCTCTCCGGCCTCCCATCCAATAAATCTAAAAATAAGCTTTGTGCATTGTTACTTTTGATATGAAACAAAGTCTCAGATTTCAAATTCTGTCCATTTTATTACAAAATATATATATATATTTTTTACCTTTTTGGCTCTGTTTAATGTGGCGTGACAGATCACTGAACACTGAAATAAATATGAATGAACATCTGAAGGTGTTAAAAGATAAGAGTACAACTTACCAAAATCCATATCTTGTCTCATGTAATCACTCAGTCAGTGAAAGACGTCAATAAAACAGCTTGCAAAATGTCACGTAACACATTTATCTCAGGAAAATCATATTCAGTGACCATAAACTTGTTAGTCATAGTCTGCTAGAGAGGAGCATTTTGCTAAATATATGCAACATATTCTTTATAATTGTAATATTCTCAATATTTAATGCATGAATAAATCTGTCAAGTTTTTATGACAGCCATCATTTAAATGTTTATATTTCAAAAAACCAATTGGAGTAGAAATATAATTATGTAATATTTGGTAATGTAGTACTAACTGACTCCCATGTATAGTTTACAGCATTAGCTGAGATTTTTTTGCCATGTACTGTACGTGATATATATTCAGAACAATCAATATTGAATCAAGCTTGTGAATCAAAAACAAATCTAATTGTGAAATTTGTCAATACCCAGCCATAATTATTATTATTATTACTATTACTTTACAACAGTTTACTGAGTAGGGCATCAACAAGGAGCTATGAATATGATATCATATTTGCTAATTAATTTTTCCATCTATCTTTCCCTCTCTGTCACTCTGTCTTCAGGGCCGAGGTGTCGACACATATCGTAGTCTTCCTCGTGATGCAGGGCAGTGGTCCAATCAGAAAGAGTTTCAGCGTGAAAAGGCCCGTTCCTCACTCAGTGCCAATCATCCCATGGTGGACTGCTGGCTGGAGCGACAAGAACAGGTTGGGACAGTAATGATCCACATTCCTATATATCATAAAATTATTATTATTTTTTTTATTATATTTTGCTATTTAAGTAAGGCTGTAAGAAAATCTAATTGCGATTTTCCTGATAAATATTCAAAATGCGCTTAAAAAAGCTCCAGGTTTGCTTTGCTTGTCTGTAAGGCAATTTAGCCCCAAAAATTGATGTAAGTATGACTATAAAAATAATAACTCTTTGAAACATGCATCTCATTTATTTATTTAATTAGATCTCTGCCTTTGCAATTTGATAATCATACTAAGTCATATCGCAATTTCGGTTTTATTTTGATTAATTGTGCAGCCTCAGTTTTAATGGTCATGTTGTTTCTACATTCTAGCCTACATTTTAAAACTTTCTGTTAAATACACGAAGAGCATTAATTGAAACCAGGCTTTAAAAATTAACAAACTTCCACAAATTTGACTTCAGACCAAAGTCAAATGTCAGTGGTGCCTATTGGGAGATCAGGGTAGGGTTGCACCAGCAATTCGTAAGTTCTTTTTTAAATTGAAACGTAAAGTCCACACTAGAGGCTTAGTAATTACTAGTTACTAACTAACTATTTTATTCGGTTGCACCATTTGTTCATAAGGCAGAACATAGCTAGTAGGTCGCAAGCTCTCCATAAAGTAGCGCATAGTCGCATAATATGTTAACATTCAGAAACGGTATTTGAAACGATACAAGGATCAATAAATAAACACTGATACAAAAAAAAACAAACAAGAAATGACATTTGATTATGACTGATTTTATTTGACATTATTATTTGGCATGCACAAGACAGAGCGATGGGATCGATGCACACAGTGGCGCACTGTTTAGGACGGGTTCGTGTTGAAGAGGTGCTAACAAAGTAATCTTTTCACATAATGTTCTCTCTCTTAAAATGTAAGCGAGTGTTAATGTTAGCATTATCATACATGTCTAAACAATTGAAGTTTGTCAGGTAAAACAAGAAATATTTAGTTTATACATAGCGTTATGCTTCAACTAAGTTTAATGTTGCAACGCAGAAATATTTAGTAGTGAGTAAGATGTAACTTAGTGCCCATTAATGTCAAAACTAGAGTCTATTGTAACTTATGCACATCTGGTGCAACAGGCCACAGATACTTGTGTAGGCCAGCCATGGTTAGGTAATCAGTGGAAAGCATGATAGATCCAATTATTGCAAAACACTAGAGAAAATAACAGTAAAATGTGTGAAAGTTCAGCAGTTTCTGGCTGTGTGTGGTGCCTGCTGCTTTCCATATTCTTCAGAAAGTCACAGTGTTGGGAAAGAACGGCTTAATCATGTCCAAATTTAAGTTTTTCTGCCACATTTCAGCATGGATTGTTTCATGAATCTGTCACAATGCAATCCGGACTTTGTAAAGAGGCACTTATTAAAGGATAAGGGGTTAAAAACTATATTGGACTTGACCGCAAAACCACAGTCCTTATCTTTGCAGATTAAAGTGCTGTTGTTCACTTCATATGGGAAGGGACTGTTTCTTAAAGGCAAAGCAGACAGATTCTTGTGATGGGACAAAAAGTTTTTCATTGAGATGATCACTAGAATGTTCTTAACAAAAGTGCACATTACATTGCTTTTCTGTTCATCAAACTTCTGATCTGATGGCACTTATAACTCAAAATTTCATATACACTATTGTTGAAAAGTTTGGGGTCAGTAATTTTCTTTTTTTTTTTTTTTTTTTTTTTTTTTTTTTTTTTTTTAAATACAATTATTCTGCCCTATTTTATTCTATACAAAAGAATTGTGTTCTTTTGCTTTGATAATCTTTCTGTTTATCAAAGAATCCTGAAAAAAAAAGTGTACTAAGGTTTCCACAAAAATATTAAGCAGCACAACTGTTTTCAAATTTGTAGTAATAAGAAATTTTCTTTAGCAGCATATTAGAATGATTTCTAAAAGAATGATCAGTTGACGCATAACGTTTATAACATATTGAAATAGAAAACTAATATATTTTAAGTTGTAGTAATATTTCACAATATTACTGTTTTTACTGTATTTTTTTATCAAATAAATGCTGCCTTGGTGAGCATAAGAGACTCATTTAAAAACATTTTTTTTTAAATGTACTGAGCCCCAAATTTTCATCAGTGGTGCAAATTAAAATGTATATTAAACTTATTTAAAAAAATAAAATATAAAAAGCATGCTACTGTTTAAAAGAAACATTTTTGTGAATGAGGTCTGAATGATGCTGATAATTAGGGGTATAAAAAATGTGATATTTCTCGTCAAGGTGAAAAGCTGTCTTGCGATATCTGTATGGCTGAGTTGAGTTTGTGGCAAAACCTTTTTACAGTGCTTGCATTATATACTGTTTTGTTTTTTACTGCATATTATAATTCATACTCAGAAAGTAGAACTGAAGTACATTCATTACAAGATGATTAATGTAGGGCTGTCATGATTCCTCGATTAAATTTGAGTGCAGGAGAATACATCAATATATTTCTAAATATACAAACTGTTGTTCATCGCGATTTCAAAATAAGTTTAAACCCTAGCTCTGAGTTTGCATGTTTTGTCCACACAAACCTGTTAAAGAAATTACAGTGGCTGTAGCATTTCTATCGTAAAGAAGTGGCCAAATTTTAAAGATTAAGTGGACCTTTGAATTAAATGTTGTTTTGCCAATATTAAGCAAAGATTTAATCATGCTGTAAAGTGTAACAACAATCACCAGGCTCCATTGGCACCCTCTGCATGCATTTGTTTTAATACATAATGTACATAAGTTGATTGTTTATAATATCATGTACATTACGTTATGTATTATAAGAGTGTTGATATTTTATTTAAACCAATTATTATTGCCTTGTTGTTATATATGTATTTTAATTCATTTTAAAGGCTATTCACTTATGTCTATATTTGCTTACTATTTTACTATCTAATTACTTAATCAAAAGAATCAACCAATTACTCGATTACCAAAAAACATTTAGTGACAGCCTTAGAATTTTTGTCTGTTTGTGTTATATTGTGTTTATTAGGCACAGAATCTTGTGCAAGCACTGAAATCAATTGCATTGAGTATCTAGAGAGAGAAGAGACACAAGGCCTGTGTATCAGAGAGAAGATCCAGGAAGAGAGGGCTTGTGTGGAGGAGGGGTGTGTGTGTGTGTGTGTGTGTGTGTGTGTGTGTGTGTGTGTCTGTAATTAATCATAAAGGTAAAACAGCGATTATAAATCACTCTCAGCTTTAGACTGCTAATGAGATAAGACTATATATAGATCTCTCTTTCTCCTCTTATCTCTGTTTCTCTCCAGTAGGTGCTGCTCTAGGTCAGTTGTATCACAGCAATTAGTTTTTTCTCTTTAGTATCTTCTTACATTCATATTCACTGAGTGTTGGATAGATAGATAGATAGATAGATTGATAGATAGATAGATAGATAGATAGATAGATAGATAGATAGATAGATAGATAGATAGATAGATAGATAGATAGATAGATAGATAGATAGATAGATAGATAGATAGATATCTTCTGTTACTGCTCTCCTTTTTTCTTGTAGTGCATAGCAACACCTCAGCAAATTGAAGTGAGGCTCACCAAAATAAGAGCAGGAGTAATGCTCAAACATAAACTAATAATTGACTGAATTAGGACGAGGCCTTTATCCTGTGAATGTCCCATCGGGGTTTACCGTTGAATGTATATATTAATGTGCGGCTTCAGCGAGGAAAAAGATGTGCAATTAATAGAAACGGACTGTTTAGGCTTTGCTTTCTTATGAAATTAGTCATTTCAGTTTAAAAGAAATGCAGAAAAAATACTTGGTTACACAGTCACCGTGGAAAACAATCTCTGTTTGCAATTAGCTTTTGCCGAGGGAAAGGTTTGGATCAGATCCGAGCAGGACAATGACTTGGCACCCGTCTCTGATCATTTTAAGCATGTTGGATGTTGTCAGAGGGCCAGCGGTGCTGGTCTGATACAGTTATGCTGTCAAACACACACTCTTTTGTCATATCAGACAGCTGTTATATAAGACGGTATGATTATGTCTGGCGTAGAGGGTGTATTGTGTATCACAGCTATTTTCTCCACTTCCTTCCATTGTGTTTTTTCACTGTATTACACTTTTGAAAACCCTCGGTCACGGAGGAAAAGAGTGATTGACCAACTGCCCTAGATAAACCACCAGGGTAATAGTGAAACAACATGGGGCGAACTAATCAGGGTTGCATTACTCGTACAAAGACATAACTTGTTGTTGGTTATTAATGTCACGCAGGTGGCGGAGTAATAACTTAATCCATTTGAGATCGAATTAATGCCAGATTTTTTTGCTATAAATGACAGACATGGCATCTAATGACTAATTGGTAACACTTTACAATAAGGTTCATTAGTTAAACATTAGTTAATATATTAACTAACATGAACTAACCATGAGCAATACATTTGTTACTGTATTTACTAATCTTCGTTAAAGTTAGTTAATGAAAATACAGCTGTTCATTGTTTGTTCATGTTAGTTCACAGTGCATTAACTAATGTTAACAAGATTTTAAAGGGTTAGTTCACCCAAAAATTAAAATTATGTCATTAATGACTCACCCTCATGTCGTTCCAAACCCGTAAGACCTCCGTTCGTCTTCGGAACACAGTTTAAGATATTTTAGATTTAGTCCTAGAGCTTTCTGTCCCTCCATTGAAAATGTATGTACGGTAGACTGTCCATGTCCAGAAAGGTAATAAAAACATCATCAAAGTAGTCCATGTGACATCAGTGTGTTAGTTAGAAGTTTTTGAAGCATCGAAAATACATTTTTGGTCCAAAAATAACAAAAACTATGACTTTAATTCAGCATTGTCTTCTCTTCCGGGTCTGTTGTATATCCGCTTTCACTCCACAGTGACGCTGCTTCTTCTTCTTCTTTCCTGTTTTACGGTGGTTGGCATCCAGCTTATTGGTGCATTACCGCCCCCTTCAGCTCCGGACAGTGACGCGATTAGGACATCCGAGACATGCACACCTACGCACCATTTTAAAAAATATAGCAATACCAAAATACAAACAAGAATAGCTTGAATACAGTGTGCGTCTCCCTCAGACTCTAAACGAAGCTCGGGCGCACCGGATAACACGTCATCAGCGTCACTGTCCGGAGTAGAAGGGGGCGGTAATGCACCAATAAGCTGGATGCCAACCGCCGTAAAACAGGAAAGAAGAAGAAGAAGAAGCAGCGTCACTGTGGAGGGAAAGCGGATATACAACAGACCCAGAAGAGAAGACAATGCTGACTAAAGTCGTAGTTTTTGTTATTTTTGTGTTACCGACAGTGTTACCGACTAATTCTCATTTTTCTCAGTTATTTTGCTTTATTTCCAGATTATAGGCTCCTTCTTGTGTACTAGAGCATAACTTTGTGATGCTGTTGTTGAATGTTCATTGAACTATGGTTTTGGGTAAACTATGCCGATGACGACGGAACTTGCACCCATAGTCTGTTAACAATGCTTTTGGGAAATGCACTCCAGAACTGTGACTTTTTTTTTCTTTTCTTTTTTGCTTTCATTTTTTTATTATTATTATTTATTTATTTTTTTTTTTTTCCCCTTTTTGGTGTTTCATTTTTTTTCTTCTGTTTTTTCTTTTTCATTATTTTTTCCTTATTTTAATTTTCTTAATTTTCTTAATTTTCTTATTTTTTTCTAGTTCTTTTCAGTTCTTTCTTTCTTTACTTTTTGTTTTTTCTTTTTCTTATTTTTTTCTTTTCATTCATTTTATCTTTTAACATTTATCTTGTTTTCTTTTCTTTTCCCCCCTATTTTTTCAGTTCACATTTCTTTTTCTTTTTCTTGTCCTTTTCTTTTTGTTTCTTTATTTTTTTTCCTTTCCTTTCTTTTTGTTCACTGCCACCACTCCCTTGAGCTGAATAATTCATGTAACTGTCTCAGGCCCAGTGTTGTTTTTGTACCTAGAGTTGTGTGTGTGTGTGTGTGTGTTGTTTTTCTTCTTTAATTACAGATTGTATGGCATTATTAGGTCCAAAGTGTTTAGATTGTACGAAAACTACCTTCAAAGACATTGAAAGTGCGTATGTGAGAACATATAATTGGTGCCACGGCAGCAGAACATGGACCTGTTAGTTACTGAAACTTTAATGAGAGTGTGTGTGTGTGTGTGTGTGTGTGTGTGTGTGTCAATGGTAGTCTGGCACTACTCAGATAATCAAATGACACAGTAGTGAGCATGAGCTCTGTGTACCTCTCACCTGATCCATAGTGTATCAGGTGAAACATCTCATATATGAACAGAGGATGAATTCCTTCAAACTGTTTAGAAAAAGAAGAACTTCAGAGCTTCCAGCAGAAGTCTTCACCCAGGTCCTGTTATGTCATGTATAGATTGTTCTTTTGTTATTCATTGATGTTATATGGTTTAATATCAAAATACATGTCAGATGTATTGCTGGATGGGTTTTTGTTGAGTGCAATGCATTATGGGTTAAACGGTTTTGTTCTTGTTGCAGGATGAGGAGGAGAACGGCAGGATAGAGCCTGTGGGACGTGCAGATACATGTTTAGAACACATGGGCGTGAGATCGTTGGAGTGAGTATCACACACACACATGCGCTGACTGACAGAACAGTGATGTTATCTCTTATTTTATGTGAATCTCTCCTTCATGCTGTCAGTTTGATTTGCAGGTAATGAAACATTTCAGCTCTTGAGTTTTATAGTAAAAGATGACAGGGTTTTTTTCAAAACGCTGAGATCAGATTGAAATGTTTTGGATTAATCTTTCATAAACTGTCATCTATACTCTCGGTCGAGTCTTTCACAGTTCTGTGTGATACTTTCTAGATATGATGACATTAATGCCAAAATGAGTGAGTTTTGGTGTGAATCTTTAGACCCTTTCATGCATATAGTCTTTACTGGTAAATTACAGGTAAATTACCATTAAGAGATCATGTGTGAACGGGATCTTTTCAGAAAATACCGGTAAATCAGTTCTAGCAATTTCCCAGCATGAGAAGTTGTAACATTAGCAGTAAATTACCGGTATGATGTTGTGTCTGAGCAAAGAACACAGCAGCTTTTTAATCAGCATGATTAAAAAATCAGCAATCATACGATAGTCACTGCAATAACTATTATCTGTCTCGTGTTTTTAAGAGCTAAACCGCGTTCTGTGTGATCATCCCCTTACGCCTGTCACTCAGGAAAAAAAAAAATAATTAAAAAAAATTGATAGATAGTGATACTAAAGCACTTGTTATCTAGGCGGATGAAGAAAACGGTGCAGCATTTAAAGGTAATTTCCGATGATTGACATCAAAGAGTTACCAGTTTTTTTTAATACTGATGTGTTAATGATAACTTACCGGTAAAAAGACGGAACACCGTTGCTTTTGTGAACAGCACATTTGTGTGTTTACCGGAAAAGTCTTTCTGGTAATTTTACGGTAATTTACTGGGATTGCTGTGTGAAAGGGGCTTTTGATAAAAAATAATGACTAAAATGCTAGCTCACATTTTAGGACATTTTTTGTGACATTTATGGTCTATATAGATGCATAAACAACATTTACAGTGTCTATATAGATGCAAGAGTGCAATTTGTGTGACAGCTGAATCTCGGCGAATCAGAGCATTCGTTCTCTTTGCATGTTGTGACTCCACTCCATTGAACTTTATGTTGAACTGTATACTTACAGTGGGTACGGAAAGTATTCAGACCCCCTTAAATTTTTCACTCTTTGTTATATTGCAGCCATTTGCTAAAATCATTTAAGTTCATTTTTTTTCTCATTAATGTACACACAGCACTGCATATTGACAGAAAAACACAATTGTTGACATTTTTGCAGATTTATTAAAAAAGAAAAACTGAAATATCACATGGTCCTAAGTATTCAGGCCCTTTGCTGTGACACTCATACATATTTAACTCAGGTGCTGTCCATTTCTTCTGATCATCCTTGAGATGGTTCTACACCTTCATTTGAGTCCAGCTGTGTTTGATTATACTGATTGGACTTGATTAGGAAAGCCACACACCTGTCTATATAAGACCTTACAGCTCACAGTGCATGTCAGAGCAAATGAGAATCATGAGGTCAAAGGAACTGCCTGAAGAGAATTGTGGCAAGGCACAGATCTGGCCAAGGTTACAAAAAAATTTCTGCTGCACTTAAGGTTCCTATGGCCTCCATAATCCTTAAATGGAAGATGTTTGGGATGACCAGAACCCTTCCTAGAGCT
>VTFQ01000008.1:37616181-37621181 GCA_036281575.1 Ancherythroculter nigrocauda
CATCATTCGGTTGGTTCATCAGGGAAACCTCCATCAGGTCATGCCTCCTCTCCACAAAGAGGCTTAAGCCCTGCCCCTACATCTGGCTTCACTAAGAAGGTTGGACGGAAACTCGGAATCCAGCTTAGAAAAGGTATCAGTAAAAATTTTCTGTTGGCTGTCACCTTATAAACAAAACTAAAAATCAAATTTACCACATATATTAATATTTGCTGAAAAGATACTCCGTATGAAGATGATTGAAACAAAAATGTAATTATTGTTGGAGACAAATCATTAAATAAGCATTAAACATTTTTATTTAACAATTTTAATATACTTAATTGTTAGTTTTTCCTAACTGGATTACTAAGTTATGTTTATTTGTTATTTTTATAAAAAAAAAATGTTGAATATGCAATCTGGTGGTAATGTTTATGTCCTGTTTATGATTAAGGCTTTGGTAATGAATTCAGATTTCTAATCTTAAGCATATTTCCCATCCTGCAGAGTCTGTTGTACTGATTCAACTGGGAGAATGTTGCTCTGTTCTCTGCCAACAGCTCCTTCCTGTTTGTGTGTGTGTGTCCCTGCTGTAAAGGTGTGGGATGTGAAATGATTGACAACAGTTGGCACAAGTCTTGGCACCTGTGTGTGGACAGGTGGCACAGCGGGCGCACGGGGTGGCGGCGGGGTTACGGAACAGCGGTGCAGGGAGCGTTGCTAGGCAGCGCCGCGTGTCAGTGTGATGTGTTTCCATATGGCTGTCTGATTCTCTCAGTGTTTTATTGGACCCAAGTCATACACAACGGAAATCTCACAGTGTTCTTTTTGTAAAGTGTGACTGAACTCTACCTGTGGGGGCACTTTCTCTCTCTCATGCTCAGATGCTCTCAGCTCAGCCTTCTCACGTGGTCTCGCATTTCTGTACCTTGGAAGACTTAAGCCCAGTCTGTTGGGTCAATAGGTCATGATCTTGTGTTGCCATTCAGACCCCCTATAGTCCTGGTTGCTTTTGTTCCAGCCTTGTAGTCTCCATCAACAGGCTGTAGCCTGAAGTTTTCTCTAAGCCTCAAGCTTCTGATGTTTCTCGCACAGAGACAGACAGAAATCGGATACAGAAAGCAGACTCAGAAATATGGTGGATGAATCTAGAGAGCTAAATAAATGCATTTAAACTGCAGTCCTTTCACGTGTGCTTTAATGTTCAGTATGGAACTGACACTGTCAGAATTCTTGTTGTAGAACAGTACAGGTTAGAGTAATGGTGGCACCAACTAAAACACAAAACAAAACTAAAACATAATTGAAAATTGGTAAAATTCAACAAATTGAACATGGAGTTTCAACCAGAATCTAAAACCGTATTGAGATATCTTTAATACTTTTTGAGTGACAGGCATGCAAACTTTGGAAAAACAATATTTATGGAAAATGGTCTGCGTTAATGGAAAAAAAACTATATATTTCTAGTTTCAACATTATTTGTTCTTCAGATATTCCTGTTTAAAAGAAAAAAGTTTCAGCTATATGCAAAGTGACCCACATTTGGTTTTTGTCCACTGCAAATGTGTACAATTGACCAATTTACTCATTGAGCAGCATTAAGATCTCTATATCTCTGGGATTTAACCATATAGGGCCTTTAAAATGAAAATACCAAAAGAAATGTTTGTTGAAAACCAAAATATAAAAGGATATTAAGATATCTTTAATATTTCTTGAGTTCCAGGCATGCAAACTTAGGGCAAAAAACACAAGAAGGGCATTTTTTTTCCCTTTTTTGAACTGTTATCGTCGGCAGATAATGCAACAAAGATTGCTAAAGTAAACATATTTAACTAGCAGACCTACTAACGTTTTACCCCCTGTAATTTGGCTCCAAATCCCAGGTGAAATTTGTCATTTGGACCCCCCTCTACAAAACTTAAATATGCATCCATGACATTTAATGTTTATCTTTCTTCAGACAAAATATTTACAAAATCGAAAATTTGAGCTGGGTAAGTTTCTGAAATTTGATTGATTTGACACTGTTGCTCTTTGTTTGATTGTCTTTTTAAGACAATTGGGGCAGTTGTGGCCTAATGGTTAGAGAGTTGGATTTGTAACCTGAAGGTCGTAGGTTTGAGTCTCAATACTGGCAGTAAATGTAGGTGGGGGAGTGAATGAACAGCGCTCTCTTCCACTCTCATTCCCCACAACTGAGGTGCCCTTGAGCAAGGCACTGAACCCCCAACTGCAAAAAAAAAAAAAAGTCTGCCCACTGCTCCGGGTGTGCGTTCAATACTCACTGCTGTGTGTGTGCTGTGTGTGAGGATGGGTGAAATGCAGAGCACAAATTCAGAGTATGAGACACCACACCATACTTGGCTGCACATGTCACGTCACTTTAACTGTGTTCTCTCTGTCTGACAGGGCCTGAAGGTCTCGGGTTCAGCATCACGTCAAGAGACGTCCCTCTTGGAGGCTCCGCCCCTATTTACGTGAAGAACATTCTGCCAAGAGGTGCTGCCATACAGGACGGGCGACTGAAAGCAGGCGATAGATTGCTAGAGGTGAAAAAGAAAACATTTTTAATATTTTTTTTATTAGTAAAATGAGTTTTTATAAATTATTAAAAAATGATTATAGAATAAATTAAAATTTATTTGGTGAAACACAATCAAATGACTTTGGTTGGCACAGGTCAATGGGGTGGATCTTAATGGGCGTGGTCAGGAGGAAGTGGTTTCTCTGTTGAGGGCGACTCCCATGGGCGGGACTGTGAGTCTTCTGGTATTGAGACAAGAAGAGGCCTTTCTACCCAGAGAGATGGTGAGAATCTGTCTGTGTGTGTGTGTTTGTGTGACAGTTATGAGATGTGTGAAATCCTCCTGCTAATGTCTCCGTAAAACTGTCCATCACTATTGCACAGCATCTCTGACATTTAGCTGAGGCTCACCACACTTGTTTCACTCATAGTGTGTTTGAGTCAAGGTTATTAAGGTTTTGCAGTTTCACATTTTCTTCTCACACCAATTCTATTTGCAATTTTCTTGCTTATTTTATTTCAGTTGATTTTCAACCACTATTTTCAGTTTAGTTTTAGATTTTTCCTTTTTAGTGTGTAGTTTCTGTTAAAATTTTCATTTCATTTTACTTGTTTTATTGGAAAGTATCTACATTGTTTCCCCTCTTAGTTTTAGAAGGGTCAATTCAGGTAAACTGGGTAACTTTTCAAGTTCATATCAAAGGCAAAAAGCCAATTTAACTGAATTCACCCTTTATGATATTAACCCCAGTTTGAGTGATTTTTTTTTAATTTATTTTTTTAAGATCCATCTTTGGTTGCAATGCATGCATGAGTTTGTTTCTAAGCATTCATGGGTTTTCAGTTGCAGTATTACCATAGTCCTCTCCTTCCTCGCTCTCTTTAGAACACAGAACCAGCGATGCAGAACACAAGAGAATGGGTAAGAACTGCATACACATCTTCACACTCACACTTCTCTACATCTGTAGATGGCGAGGCTGATGCAGGAACTGATAACGGAGAGGTTCAGTGCAGTTGTTGTCATGTGTCTCTGATGCTCCTTTAACGCTCCCGATTCAGTTTGGCACTAACAGTTTCTTAAAGGTGCCCTAGAATCAAAAATTGAATTTACCTCGGCATAGTTGAATAACAAGAGTTCAGTACATGGAAAAGACATACATTGAGTTTCAAACTCCATTGCTTCCTCCTCCTTGTATAAATCTCGTTTGTTTAAAAGACCTCTGGAAAACAGGCGATTCTCAACATAACACCGACTGTTACATAACAGTCGGGATCATTAATATGTACGCCCCCAATATTTGCATATGCCAGCTCATGTTCAAGGCATCAGACAAGCCAGTATTAACATCTGGATCTGTGCACAGCTGAATCAACAGACTAGGTAAGCAAGCAAAGACAATAGCGAAAAATGGCAGATGGAGCAATAATAACTGACATGATCCATGATTACATGATATTTTTAGTGATATTTGTAAATTGTCTTTCTAAATGTTTCGTTAGCATGTTGCTAATGTACTGTTAAATGTGGTTAAAGTTACCATCGTTTCTTACTGTATTCACGGAGACAAGAGAGCCGTCGCTATTTTCATTTTTAAACACTTGCAGTCTGTATAATGCATAAACACAACTTCATTCTTTATAAATCTCTCCAACAGTGTGTAATGTTAGCTTTAGCCACGGAGCACTATCAAACTCATTCAGAATCAAATGTAAACATCCAAATAAATACTATACTTACACAATCAGATGCATGCACGCAGCATGCATGACGAACATCTTGTAAAGATCCATTTGAGGGTTATATTAGCTGTGTGAACTTTGTAAATGCACTGTATAACTGCACTTATAGTCGAGAGCTCAGGGGGAGGGAGCGCGTGATTTAAAGGGGCCGCAGCATGAATCGGTGCATAGTTAATGATGCCCCAAAATAGGCAGTTAAAAAAATTAATAAAAAAAAAAAATCTATGGGGAATTTTGAGCTGAAATTTCACAGGCACATTCAGGGGACACCTTAGACTTATATTACATCTTTTGAAAAGACATTCTATGGCACCTTTAAAGGGATAGTTCACCCAAAAATGAAAATTCATGGACTCACTCTTATGTTGTTCTAAAACTGAGTTTCTCCTGTCAATCACAAAATTTGTTTTGAAATTATTTTGGCCATACAATGAAAGTCAATGAAGTCCAGTGTTGTTTTGGTCCCCAGTTGCATGGGAAAAAACGTCCTTCAGAATATCTTATTTTGTGTCCTACGGATGAAAGAAGGTCATACAGGCTTGGGATGACATGAGAGTGACTAAATGATTTCATTTTCAATAATTTATGGGTGAACTATCTCTTTTATCTTGAGCAACACTGTTACAGTAAATAGCAGGCACAAAAATGCAGGCTCAGTATAACTAGATATCTATGGGCACAATATGCGTCCCATGACTAAACATACGTCATCGTTTTCAAATACCTCCGTTTTCAACAAAACGCC